>APFE031229136.1:329203-370961 GCA_000404065.3 Pinus taeda | reverse complement strand
AGCCAACCTAACAATAATAATATAAAGGCACAAAAATAACAATAGAGGGATTCTATGGGGCACAGTAATAATAATATGGGGACAATAGGGGCACAACAAGATTAATATGGGATACAACTACAATAGTAATGGGGTAATCACTAGTATTGTAGGGACCTAACAGTAACTGCATAACACATGTCTGGTCATGTGTTCACCAAATACATAAGTGAACCCACAAGATGTCTATAAATAGTATCCTCCACCACTTCACCTGAAGTAGCATCCTCCTTCCTCTAGTTACTAGCTAAAGGAGTCTCCATGGGTTTATTTCTCTCCATGTGGAACTTTTTCAATATCTCATTTACATACTTTCCCTGAGAGACAAATAGTTATTTATCCCTTGCCATACTTCCATACCAAGAAAGTGATGCATGAGCCCCAAGTCCTTCACCTGAAACTCTCTTTGCAAGATCCTCCTAGCAAGGCTTGATCAACTTCTCATCACCTGTCAGAATCAAATCGTCAACATATAAAGCAATAATCAACAATTTACCTTCAATCCCAATATGGTAAAGGTTCACATCTGCTTCAATTTTGGTGAAGCCCAACTCGGTGAAATAGATGTCAATCCTAGTGTACCAAGCACGCGGTGCTTGTTTCAGTCCGTACAATTCTCGCTTGAGTCTACACACATGCAACTCTTTGTTGAAGGTCTCAAATCCTTTAGGCTGCTCAATATACACCTCTTCCTCAATCACACCACTGAGGAATGTTGTCTTTACATCCATCTAATGTTTGTTCCATCCCATCTACGCCGACAGTGTTATAATAGATTTGATTGATGAGTACCTTGCTACAGGAGAAAAATTCTCATTGTAATCAATTCCCTCCACCTGAGAGAACCCTCTGGCCAGAAATATGGACTTGCATTTCTCCACACTACCATATGCTTCTTTATTAACTTGTAAAGACATTTGGAACTCATTACTGACTTGTCTCCTAGCCTTGGGACCACTTCCCAAACACTGTTTCTGATAATGGAGTCATACTCCTCAACCATGGCATTAACACATACTGGTTTTTTCATTGCTTCCTTAAATGAGGATGTCTCAATCTCTACACTCTTTCTCATCAGAGCCATGTAGCGAGTGTACCTCTATGGTGACCTCCTCTACCTATGCTATGATGTGGGTTCTCCCACATTCTCTTTGGCATCATGCAATGACCTGTCAACCTCTCTGGTCTGCTTTTTCCAATCTTTGGAAGTCTTTGCATGAGTAGGTGTTTCCACTCCCTACTCCTCTGCATGTGGTTGCTCCACATCATCCTGAGGTTCCTCCTTTAGAGCTAAAAGATCCTCAACTGCATGTAGTTAAAGCTCCCTCTCAAGGTAACATCTCATGGCCTTCTCTTCATCAAACTTCACATCTCTGCAAGCCACTATCATCCTATTGGTTAGGGTGTGTCAGTGTACCCCATAAATACTCCCAACTCAATTGTTGGCTCTAGATTTTTTTGTGAATATTTGGTAACATGGTAGTAGACTAATTCACCAAAGATCCTTAAGTGTGCCACATCTAGTTTCTTCCTTGAAAAATCCTCTTTTGGTGTACTCATCCCAAGGATTCGATGAGGGCTTCTATTTTCCAGATAAACAAGTGTGTTTCATGCTTCAACCCACAAGTGTAATGGTAGGCCTTGATCATACAGCATCACTCGTGCTGCTCCCACAATATTTATGTTCTTCCTTTCATCAACCCCATTTTGATGTAGGTTATGAGGCGCTATCAACTCTCATTGAATACTTTATGTTGCACAAAAGTTCTTGAATTCATTCGAAACGTACTCTCCACCATTATTGCTTCTAAAAGATTTAACTTTCATTCCAATATCTTTCTCAACAAGTGCTTTAAATTAACAAAACTTAGCAAAAGTCTGATCTTTCTTCTGCATGAATAAAATCCAACACTTACAAGAAAAATCATCAACAAATATTACATAATACTTGTGCTTGGCCATCGATTTTGTTGTGAACGGTCGACACACATTTGAGTGAACTCGATCAAGGATCGCTTGTGCTCGACTGTCTTTGTCATGAAAGGAATATTTGGTGTACTTCCCCAATGTACACTCTTTGAATTTGTCTCTCTGCTCTAGTGTACGATTGGGACATTCTGTGGAAATTTGTTGCATGATCTTCAAAGCTCGATGGTGCAAGTGACCAAATATTCTATGTCGCAACTCACCAATGTCTTAGCTCTGCACCTTCTCTGCTTTAGTGCTCAAAGCAACACAATAGTTTACCTTCAATTTGTAGAGGCTTTTCACTTGAACCCCTATTTGCTTCACTTGTTTTGTGGCTATGTGATGAAGGAAATACTTTCCCTTACTAAATATCACATCATAGCCTCTATCCTCTAACATGGCAACATAAATCTATTTCTTCTTCAAACCCGAAACATACATGACATCTCTCAAAGTGAGGGGAGAACCATAATCCCTTTGAAAGGTAACAATACTGATGTCGGTTACATTATACCTCCCATCATGACTCATTTTGATATGCATCTAGAGATCCTTATCCTCCAAGTTACTAAAGAGCTCTTTGTTATCAATCATATGGAATGAAGCTCCACTTTCTAGGTACTGTTGGCATTATGATACAGGTGTTGTCCTTGATGGCAACTCACTTAGATGACATATCATAGTACAACAGGTCAATAGCAAAGATTTAATGATTAGAGAGAGGTATATGCAGGTTCACCTTGACAAAGGAGTGTATACACATGGGTTAATAGACCAAAAGGGGCGTATAATGTACACATGTAGTTTCACAGAAGGAAAGGCCCATACATGTTGGAAAACTAAGTTTTGGTCTGAGGTATTTGGTCCATGGTATTTTGATCCATGGTATTGGTCCAAGGTATCTGGTCTGAGGTATTGACCCCAGGTATTTGGTCCAAGGTACTGGTCCTAAGTGGTTTTGGACCATGGTATTGAGAAAGGCCTAAAACTATAAAAGGAGGAGAAGATCATTAGGCCAAGTGTGCAAGTATTGAATATCTGATGAAGTCTGAGATTCATTATGTAGGTTATGGGTGTGTGATGCTTTTCTTGATCTGAACCAAGGATGCACCTATGTGGATGACGATGAATGATGGATCGAGATCTTAAGGCTTGGAATGTATTGTCATTATGTGGTTTGATCATTGATAGACTAGATATAAAATACTCATGCATGTTTATGCTATAAATGTTATGATATGGGTATGATATTTGCAGATCTGTACGTGGGTTCGCTTTGGTAAAATCGCATATACATGCTGCTTTGGCTCATTAGAGTAGAATATACATTATTAAATATGATATCCGAATGTGTAGATGGTTCTAGTGGTTGTTGCAGAGTTCTAGGTTCTGATCTGTGTTTTGGTGGTAGGTCTTTAGTGATTCAGTGTTGGGTGATTCAGAATTTAATGATTGGTTGATGCAATGGTTGTATTGTAGTGGTGATTGATTTTGAGCTTCAATGTTGTTGATGGGTCCAGTATGAAAATTGGATGAAATGTGGCCTTCATGTTATGGTGTTGTGATCTAGGAGTATCCAATTTGAAAATTTATGAAATTTGGTCCCTGGAGGAAGAGTGAAGGTTGGAGCCTTTAGTAGGCCAGCGTGTATGTACTAGTAAATATATCGGCTACTACAAGAGCCAAGGGGTTGTAGCTCCCTTCCAATAGTAGCTAGAGAACGAGAGAAGGTTGTAGCCTTCTGCAGGTGGATGCTTGCACACTGGTATGAGTTTGTGCCAATACAAGATTGTAAACATGTTTTTCTTATATTAAAAGGAAGACAATAGTAGGTGGTTTTCATCCCGCATTGGGTTTCCACCTTATATCATGGTGTTCATGTGTGTTTCTTATGTGTGATGATCTGTTCTGGTTACTGTTTATATGGTTAATGAAGTTTTGATGCACTGATTAAAGATCAACATATGATGAATTAACTTAATCATAAGCTTGCTAGATATACACTAGTTGCATTAAATACAGTTGCGTGTACACATGAGTTCCCTTAACTAAAGTAGTGTATATGAATTTGATTATGGAAAAGAAAAAATGTTGATTTTCTAATACTAATCACCCACCCCACCCCCTCCCCCCCCCCAAACATTCTAAGTATTATTTCCAATAGGTACCACACACTACCATCACCAATGACACAATGCAAGAAATGAGGGTAAAATCTAGTTTGAGTTGTGAAGTAAGAGCTTCACCTGCTACGCCTCTTGAGGGATTCTTACTAGCCTTCTTGTGTGGACACTTTGTGGAAAAGTGTCCCATCTCGTTATAGTGAAAACACTTAATTTTCGACACGTTCTCCTTCTTGCTGCCCTGACAAGAATCTGATTTGGAATGGGATGACTTCCCCTTCCCTTTCTTTGCCTTACTAGCTAAGGCAAAATTCTCCTCATCATCATGATTTGATGAAGATCTATCTCTGGTGTTCTGCCGAATCTCTTCCTGTACCAAGTTGGACCATAATCGCTCCCTCTCTTGTAGCTTCTCTCTCTCATTAAATGAGCCTTGGTAGTTGTGCCAGCTCTTCAGAAATCATATAAGTTCTAGGCTCACCAGGTCGTCTTCTGCAATAATAACCATGACACTTCCAAGCTTATCCTGACATTGGGTGAACCTGGTTAAGTACTTCTGAATTGAGTCGCCCTTCTCCATCTTGATCTTTTTGAGCTTATCCTTTAGTGCCAACTTCTCTTGGTCACCTCTATTTTGAAATAGGTCTGTCAATGCATTCCACATTGCAAATGGAGTTTCCTTGTTGTGGATATTCGAGACAATGTGATCTTGAACTCCTTCTAGGATAATCTGTCTCACCTTTTCCACAACTTTATCCAATGAGATCTTTAGCATTAAATGTTGGAGGCTTCACGATATCATGATCTATGAATTCCTTTAGCCCATTGTCTTCCAACATTGCCTCCATCCTGTCCTCCCAAGCTATGTAATTCGAGTTGCCCGCCAGGGTGTACTCAAGTATCAAACCATAGAATGACATCCTCCTGATTCTGAAGTATGAAACTACAAATTCGATTTCACCTACACAACAAACTCGTATTCTCCTCTTCTAAAGTGAATTCAACCTTGATACCATGTAGATTTTTACTGTAGATTCAAATTTCTTATATGATATGCTAAAACAAAAGACATGAATCTACTCTACTCATCAATGAAAATAAAAATTGATCGTTGAAATCATGAAGAAAAAAGGAAGAATTTCAATTGCACACGACACAATATTTTTTCTGGGGAAAGAAATTGCTCAAAACCCCGACTATTTATATTGCATTAAACGTAAGATTTGAGAATAAAATACAATTCTTGTTCAACCCAAATAATCTTTGCACAAGTACAATCTACATCTCTATTTCACAAACCAGCTCAATGTTGGCATTATAACACAGGCTTGGCACTATGGCACAGGTATTTTCCTTGATGGGAACTCACTTGGAAAATCATTCAGATGTCAGTTCAGGATCACAGGCTCTCAGAATAAAGGAAAAGAAGGTATACACAGGTTCCCATTGACCAAGCTACGTATACACGCGGGATCACTGATCAAAAGGCGCGTATGCATATGCACGCACTTTCATGCAAGGAAAAGTGTGTACATGTGGGAAACCTTGTTTTTAGTCCATGGTATTTAGTCCTCAGTATTTGGACCTATGGTTTTGGACCATGGTATCTCATTCGAAGTGTTGAACCCAAGTATTGGTTCTAAGTAGTTTTGGACCATGGTATTGAGTAAGGCCTAAGACTATAAAATGGGAAGGAGATCATTAGGCAAAGGCACTCAAGCATTGAATATCTTATGAAGAGCAAGATCTAGAATACTGGTCATTGGGTTATGGTGCATAGCTGGATCTGAATCAAGGAGGAACTTGAGCGCTAGAAGAAGGATAAGTTCTATTGATGGGTCAAGATCTTAAGGCTTGAAGAGAAGTATCTTTGTGTGATTTTGATCTGTTATATTTGGCACATGACTTGATCTATAAATCTGATAATCTGGGTATGGCTGATGTCTGAATATTTGAAAAGGGTAAATTATCTTTTATAGATTTGTACACAGGTTCAGCATAGCAAAGGCATGTATACACGCTGGTTCAGTAATTCAAAATAGTGTATACGCAGGTTTGCCTTAATATAGCAACGTATGCATGCAGAAGCTACATATTGAAGTAGCATACATTTCATAAAATATGTTTTAGCTACTTCTGCCTATTGTTGCAGTGTTCTGGGTTCTGGTTGGGTTCTTGTACTGTTACTGTATTCAGGTTACAACATTCAGAGAAGTGATTGTGTGATTCAATTTTTGGTTGGTGCAAAGGAGTTTGGTTGATGTAGATATATTTGATGTTTCTTTGATTCTATTTATGGATTCAGACTGAAAATTTATGAAACCTGGTCCCTGGAAGAAAAGAGAAGGTTGTAGCCTTCTGTAGGTCAGCACCTACGTACTAGGACATCAGCTAGTACAAGAGCTAAGGGGGTTGCAGCTCTCTTCCAGGAGAAGCTAGAGAATGAGAGAAGGTTGTAGCCTCTATATTGGTATAAGACTGCACCAGTACAAAAATATTGTAAAAAGAAGTTTCTTATTAAAAGAAGATAGAGACGAATTGCAGCAGGTGGTTTTCACCCACATTGGGTTTCCACCTTATATCTTGTGTTCATGTATGTGATTTCCTATACTATTTACTACACTTGATTACTGTTGGTTCTAATATATAGATTAAGATCAGCTAACTAAATTAGAAATTTGTAATATATACGTGGTTTTCTCTAAACACAATTGTGTATATATGCAAGTTTAATTAACAGAAGTAGCGTATATCAATTTGTTTATGGAAATGAAAATTTGTTAAATTTCTAATACTGATTCACCCCCCCACCCCCCCAAGTATTATTTCCAACAATTGGTATCAAAGCAGGTCCTTCAGAAGAAGCTTGATCACTTGAAGGAAGATCTATCATCATGAGCAACTATGAAAGGAAGGCATCCATCAGGTCACCAATCTTTGATGGGAGCAACTTCATCTATTGGAAGGTAAGAACCACAACCTATCTTCAATCTCTTGGTGCAGAAGTTTGGGATATCATGGAAGGAGGATACACATTCCCATCAATAACTCCTATAGATACAACTGGTAAAAAGCAGTATGAAACAAATGCAAAGGCTGTCAATACACTATTAGGGAGTCTATCTCAATCAGAATTCGTCAAGGTTATGCAGCTCAAAACCGCTAAAGAAATATGGGACAAGATCATTCTAAGCTATGAAGGAGACGATAAGGTAAAACGTGCAAAACTACAATCTTTCAGAATTCAATATGAAACTCTCAGAATGCACAATGATGAAAGTGTGGCTAACTATTTCTTACGTATAGATGAGCTTGTTAATCACATGAAAAACTTGGGTGAAGAGACAAAAGAAGTTACTTTAGTTGAAAAGGTTTTAAGATCTTTGTCTTCTAAGTTTGAATCAAAAGTATCTTCCATAGAAGAAAAGAAAAATATTTAGAGTATTACCATGTCATAGCTGCACATAATCCTAACTGCTTTCAAGATGAGAAAATGGGGTCCATCAAACATTAGAGAAGTCACATTCAAAACATCAAAAGGAGAATATAATGAGTCAGGACATACGTCAGAAGGAGAGGAAGAATCAAACTTTGTCAAGAACCTTCAATGGGGCTCTGGAAGATTTAGAATTAAGCTACCTTTCAAATGCTTTGCTTGTGGGAGAGTCGGTCACTATGCAGCTAAATGTCCTCATAAAGATAAGCTTGATAAAGGTAAGGAACCAGTTAAATGGAACAAAAAACCGAATGTAAGTAGGAAGAGCTATTATACACATGAAGACATTGATGGACTTTCAAATAGTGATGAAGATGAACATGGTAATGGTTATAGACTTTTGATGGATTTTGAAGATGATGATTTCTTGCATGCTATGGATGAAGATGATCTCTATGAAGAAATTTCTAAACTTAAAATTTGTTTAGAAGAAAAGAGTATGATCATAGATTCTTTGACATTCCAACTTGTTGAAGGGGAAAAACATAATGAAAAGTTAGAATGTGAAATTGTGGGACTTAGAAACGATATTAAGAAAACAAAAGCTCTTAATATTAGATTTGCTAAAGGATCTGAAACTTTAGATGAGATTATCAAAGTGCAACATACTCCTCTAATCAAGACATGTCTTGGATATACTGAAGAAGCATCTCAAGCACAGAAGCCATCCACCTCCAAAAGTTATCTTGTTGCAACAAGGAGAAGTGAATAGGTCGACAATCATCATCAAAGGATTAAAGCGGATCACCAGGTAAATTGTGGTCCATCTACTTCAAGGATGAACAAAAGATACAACCAACTGCAGGTAAATCATTCTCAATTTGCCTCAAGAATGAATGTCAATGGAAACTACAATCACCTAGTTGGTAGATTTGATAATCGCATGAATTTTTTTAATGGACAATTTTTCTCTTGTCATAACTTTGGACACAAAGCTGCTCAATGTGTTGCCTACAAGACCATCATGACTAGAGAAGCACGAAATCAAAGGAGTGTGACTGGGATCATGAAAAGGACCTACAATAACTTTTCTACTCTTGAAAATGAAATAAAATGCTCTATTTGTAACAACTTCAGTCATGAAGATTTTGAATGCAGGAGTAAGTTTCGGCAAACATCTCAGAAGGAGAAAGCTTCATTAGGTCCCAAAACATGGAGAAAGAAAGAACCACAAGCAGTAAGATGTGGTATAGCCTTATATGTGGAAGGATAGGAAAATCAATGGTACATCGATAGTGGATGCTTGAAACATATGACAGGTGATAAAGAAAAACTTCAGCCATATAGTGCCTTAGAAAAGGAAAGGAAGGTTTCATTTGGAAATGACACCCCTGAACTCATAAAAGGTAAAGGCTTTGTTCCTATTGAAAGAAAAGGTCAAAGCTGGAAATGTTATGTATGTTGATGGATTAAAGCATAATCTATTGAGTGTTAGTCAAATGTGTGATAAAGGAAATGAGGTAGTATTTCAATCAAATGGATGTTTTGTTCGTGAGCTTGATACAGGAGAAAAAGTGATCAAAGGCATAAGAACTCCAAATAATTTATACATACTCAAGGGAGGAGAACAACAATGCTATCTAAGAAAAAATGATGAACATTGGCTATGGCACAAAAGATTGGGGAATCTAAGATTCCCTCAGATAAGGAAAGCATGAAAATATCACATTATTCGCGATCTTCCTAACATCAAAATTCCATACAATACAATATGTAAATCATGTCAGTTTGGTAAACAATTTAGAACACACTACCCTGAGAAGAAAGGATCAACTAGTAAGCCACTTGAACTTGTTCATACTGATTTATGTGGTCCATCAAGGAAAAAGTCACCTGGAGGAGAAGAGTACTTTATATTGTTCATTGATGAATTTTCCAAGATGTGTTGGATAGGAATTCTGAACCATAAAGACGAAGATTTCGAAAAGTTCAAGCGTTCAAAGCCTTGGTTGAAAATGAATCAGATCGCAAAATCAAATGCCTTAGGTTTGATCGAGGAGGGGAATTCACCTTGGATGAATTTTTTGACTTTTGTGAAGAAAATGGAATAAGAAGGGAATTCTCTACTGCAAGGACTCCTCAGAAAAATGGAGTGGTGGAAGGATGAAGAAAATAGTTCAACAAATGGCTCGTGCTATGCTTGATGAATCTAGAACTCCTGCAACGTTTTGGGGTGAAGCTACATTTTCTTCCGTCACTATTCTCAACAAAACAAATGTTCGGGTAAACAACACTCAAACTCCTCATGAAATTTGGTATGGTAAGACCCCTACTGTAAAATACTTCAAAGTCTTTGGAAGTAAATGTTACATCAAAAGGATTGATGAAAACCTTGGCAAGTTTGAACCTAGAGAAAATGAAGGCATTCTCCTTGGTTACTCTTCCAGAAGTAAAGGATAAAAGTTTTATAATAAAAAACTTGGAAAAATTGTTGAAAGTATTGATGTGGTGGTTGATGAAGCAGGCGACAATCCAAAGCAGATAAAAACTGAAGAATTTCAAGAAGAAGAGGACTACCCTTCAACATCAGATCAGATGAAGAAGAAACTTATGAGGCACCAAACGAACATATAAGAGTAGAAGAAAACACTCCATCCAGGTATGTTCAGAAGAACCATCTAGAGACTCAAATTTTGGGGCAGAAAGAGGCAGGTGTACAAACAAGAAGAACTATTATAGAAGCTTCAAGCTATCTAGCATTTCTCTCCTCTATCAAACCATTTAATATAAGTGAAGCATGCAAAGATGAATGATGGGTCAAGGCCATGAATGAAGAGCTTAAGCAAATTGAAAATAATAACACTTGGGAATTGGTTCCTAGACCTAATGATAAGAATGTCATAGGGACCAAATGGATATTCAAAAACAAGCTGAATGAAAATGGAGATGTTATTAGAAACAAGGCCAGATTTGTTTGTAAAGGATATGCTCAACAAGAAGGTATAGACTTTGAAGAAAATTTTGCACCATTTACTAGACTTGAAACCATAAGAATGTTCCTTGGTCTTTCTAGCTTTCATAAGTTCAAAGTATATCAAATGGATGTGAAATTTGCCTTTTTAAATGGAGACTTAGAAGAAGAAGTGTATATTGAGAAAATAGATGGATTCATCCTTGGAAATTATCCAAAACTTGTATGTAGACTTAGAAAGGCACTTTATGGTCTTAAACAGGCTCCAAGGGCTTGGTATTATCATCTGGAAAAAATACCTCCATCAACAAGGTTTTTCAAAAGGATCAACAGATAGGAATCTATATATAAAAATTGATAATGATAAATTGCTAATACTTGTTGTGTATGTTGATGATATCATCTTTGGTAGCAATGAAGAAGCCATGAGTCAAAACTTTGCTTTGGTGATGCAGAAATAATTTGAAATGTCCCTACTTGGTAAGCTCACATATTTCCTTGGTTTACAAGTACAACAAAACAAACAGGATATCTTTCTATCACAAACCAAGTACCTCAAGCATATCTTGAAGAAATATGGCATGGAAGATTCGAAACCAGTATGTACCCCTATGGTAATAGGATGCAGCCTCAACACAAATGATGAATCAACAACAGTACATCAACCAACCTATAGATCCATGATTGGTAGTCTGCTCTATTTGACAGGTACCCAACCAGACATCATGCATGCAGTGGGAATAGTTGGAAGATTCTAGGCCAATCCAAAAGAGGCACACCTTTAGGCAGTTAAAAGGATATTCAAATATCTTCAAGGAACACAAAACTATGGCTTATGGTATCCTAGAGATACAGATCTCACACTTCATGCATATACAAATGTAGATTGGGCAGGAAGCTTGGATGTCAGAAAAAGCACTAGTGGTGGTGCATTCTTTATGGGTTCCAGATTAGTATCTTGGTTCAACAAGAAACAAAGTTCAACTGCATTATCTACAGTTGAAGCAGAATATGTGGTGACTGCATCTTGCTGCACACAACTCCTTTGGATGATGCAAACATTGCAAGACATCCAAATCACTTGTACTCAACCTATCTCCATTTTATGTGATAATACAAGTGCAATCAGTACTTCAAAGAATCTAATCATGAATTCAAAGACCAAGCACATACCTATCAAATATCATTTTCTCTGGGAACAAGTGCTTGAAAAAAAGCTCAAATTAGAGTATTTTCACTCCAAGGAACAGGTTGTTAATATATTCACCAAACCATTGCCCAGAGAGACATCTGAATATCTTAGACAGAAACTTGGGATAGTTGATGCATCATCTTGCTATTGACACTTATCTGTTTCAGAAAATAGTGGTTGTACACGAGTTTCATGAAGCATATCCACGTACATACGCCGGTTTCTGTGGATATAGTTGCGTATATGGTGGTTTGAAGAATATCAGTAGGCCAGACTTAGGATGAAAAGAGTCTGATATGGGTCTGACAGTGATCATCTGACACAGGTTCAGGGGGAGCATATACTTCTAATAATGCATTGTTGGCATTATCTTAAGAGATCTTGGTACAATTTCACAGTTGTTGTTGATTTAGGTGGAACAATTATAGAAAAAGATCATGGTTGCTGGTCTGGATGGTGATTGACAGATGCTACTGATGATAGTCACTGATGACTATCATAGTATTGTCTTAGATATTTGGTCTCTATGTCATGAATTTCTTTTATTATCAAGGTCATGTAATGACCTATTTTGTTTCCCCACTAGGCCTAGGATGGATGATGTAAGGTTCTTGTATTATCATGTATAAACTTTTGATGTATTTCCACTTTGTTGGGTATATGAGTCAATTTTGGTATATCCCCACTTGGTTGGGAGATGGATGTATGTATGAGTCTTTTGTGATAGCAAGGATATTTATGATGTATAGGGTCATGTTCTTCTTGTAGAACATATTTTTGTAGACCTTGCCTACAGTAAGGGGGAGCATGGACAGCACAACAGAGCAGAGATTTCAGCATGTACTCAGGGGGAGGATAACCCTTTGCCCTTGATGACAAAGGGGGAGAGTGACTTGGGGTTGCCATCAAGTCCAAAGGGGGAAATTGTTGGCATTATAACATAGACTTGGCACTATGGCACAGGTATTGTCCTTGATGGCAACTCACTTGGAAAATCATTTATATGTCAGTTCAGGCTCACAGGCTTTCAGAATAAAGGAAAAGAAGGTATACGCAGGTTCCCATTGACCAAGCCATGTATACACGTGGGATCGCCGATCAAAAGGCGCATATGCCTATGCACGCACTTTCATTCAAGGAAAAGTGCGTACATGTGGGAAACCTTGTTTTAGTCCATGGTATTTAGTCCTTGGTATTTGGACCTATGGTTTTGGACCATGGTATTTCATCCAAAGTGTTGAACCCAGGTATTGGGTCCCAAGTATTAGTTCTAAGTGGTTTTGGACCATGGTATTGAGTAAGGCCTAAAACTATAAAAGGGGAAGGAGATCATTAGGCAAAGGCACTCAAGCATTGAACATCTTATGAAGAGAAATATCTAGAATACTGGTCATTGGGTTATGGTGCATAGCTGGACATGAATCAAGGAGGAACCTGAGTGCTAGAAGAAGGATAAGCTCTATTGATGGGTCAAGATCTTAAGGCTTGAAGAGAAGTATCTTTGTGTGATTTTGATCTGTTATATTTGGCGCATGACTTGATCTGTAAATCTAATAATCTAGGTATGTCTGATGTCTGAATATTTGAAAAGGGTAAATTATCTTTTATAGATCTGTACACAGGTTCAGCATAGCAAAGGTGCATATACACTGGTGCAGTGTTCTGGTTTCTGGTACTGTTATTGTATTCTGGTTACATCATTCAGAGAAGTGATTGTGTGATTCAATTTTTGGTTGGTGCAAAGGAGTTTCGTTGATGCAGATATATTTGATGTTTGATTGATGCTATTGATGGATCCAGTCTGAAAATTTATGAAATGTGGTCCCTGGAAGAAAAGAGAAGGTTGTAGCCTTCTGTAGGTCAGCATTTACGTACTAGGACATCAGCTAGTACAAGAGCTAAGGGGGTTGTAGCTCCCTTCCAAGAGAATCTGGAGAACGAGAGAAAGTTGTAGCTTTCTACAGGTAGTAGCCTACGTACTCATATAAGATTGCACCAGTACAAAAATATTGTAAAAAGAAGTTTCTTATTAAAAGAAGATAGAGATGAATTGCAGCAAGTGGTTTTCACCCACATTGGGTTTCCACCTTATATCTTGTGTTCATGTGTGTGATTTCCTGTACTGTTTACTGCACTTGATTAATATTTTATGGTTTTGATACACAGATAAAGATCAACTAACTAAATTAGAAGTTTGCAATATATACACAGTTTTCTCTAAACACGGTTGTGTATATACGTAGGTTTAATTAACGAAAGTAGTGTATATCAATTTGTTTATGGAAATAAAAAATTGTTAAATTGATAATACTAATTTACCCCCCACCCCACCAAGTATTATTTCCAACACTTGGTATTGGAGCAGATCCTTCAAAAGAAGCTTGATTGTTTGAAGGAATATCTATCATCTTGAGAAACTACGAAAGGGAGGCATCCATCAGGCCACTAGTCTTTGATGGGAGCAACTTCGTCTATTGGAAGGTAAGAACCATAGCCTATCTTCAATCTCTTGGTGCAGAAGTTTGGGATAGCATGGAAGGAGGATACACATTCCCATCAGCAACTCCTATAGATACAACTGGTAAAATGCAGTATGAAAAAAATGCAAAGGCTATCAATACTCTATTGGGGAGTCTAACTCAATCAGAATTTGTCAAGGTTATGCAGCTCAAAACCACCAAAGAAATATGGGACAATATCATTCTAAGCTATGAAGGAGACGATCAGGTAAAACATGCAAAACTACAATCTCTTAGAATTTAATATGAAACTCTCATAATACACAATGATGAAAGTGTGTCTAATTATTTCTTACGTATAGATGAGATTGTTAATCACATGAAAAACTTGGGTGAAGAGATAAAAGAAGTTACTTTAGTTGAAAAGGTTTTAAGATTTTTGTCTTCTATGTTTGAATCAAAAGTTTCTGCTATAGAAGAAAAGGAGAATCTTCAGAGTATTACCATGTCACAACTGCACAAAATCCTAACTGCTTTCAAGATGAGAAAAGGGGGTCCATCAAACATTAGAGAAGCCGCATTCAAAACTTCAAAAGGAGAATACAATGAGTCAGGACATACGTCAGAAGAAGAAGAAGAATCAAACTTTGTCAAGAACCTTCAATAGGGCTCTGGAAGATTCAGAGGTAAGCTACCTTTCAAATGCTTTGCTTGTGGGAGAGTCAGTCACTATGCAGCCAAATGTCCTCATAAAGATAAGCTTGATAAAGGTAAGGAACCAGTTAAATGGAACAAAAAATAGAATGTAAGTAGGAAGAGCTATTATACACATGAAGACAACGATGGACTTTCAAATAGTGATGAAGATGAACATGGTAATGATTATAGAATTTTGATGGCTTTTGAAGATGATGATTTCTTGGATGCTCTAGATGAAGATGATCTCTATGAAGAAATTTCTAAACTTAAATTTTGTTTAGAAGAAAAGAGTATGATCATAGATTCTCTGACATTCCAACTTGTTGAAAGGGAAAAACACAATGAAAAGTTAGAATGTGAAATTGTGGGACTTAGAAAAGATATTGAGAAAACAAAAGCTCTTAATCTTATATTTGCTAAAGGATTTGAAACTTTAGATGAGATTATCAAAGTGCAACATTCTCCTCTAATCAAGATAGGTCTTGGATATACTGAAGAAGCATCTCAAGCATAAAAGCCATCCACCTCCAAAAGTTATCTTGATGCAGCAAGGAGAAGTGAATAGGCCGAAAATCGTTAGCAAAGGCTTAAATCGGATCACTAGGTAAATCAGGATCAATCTACTTCAAGGATGAACAAAAGCTACAACCAACCGCAAGTAAATCATTCTCAATTTGCCTCAAGAATGAATGTCAATGGAAACCACAATCACCTGGTCGGTAGATTTGATAATTGCAGGAATTTCTTTAATGGCCAATGTTTCTCTTGTCATAACTTTCGACACAAAGCTCCTCAATGTGTTGCCTACAAAACTATCATGACTAGAGAAGCACGAAATCAAAGGAGTGTGACTAGGATCATGAAGAGGACCTACAATAAATTTTCTGCTCTTGAAAATGAAATAGAATGCTCTATTTGTAACAACTTTGGTCATGAAGATTTTGAACAAAGGAGTAAGTTTTGACAAACATCTCAGAAGCAGCAAGCTTCATTGTGTCCCAAAAAATGGAAAAAGAAAGAACCACAACTAGAAATATGTGGTACATCCTTATATGCAAAAGGACAGGAAAATCAGTGATACATCGATAGTGGATGCTCGAAACATATGACAGGTGATAAAGAAAAACGTTTTTCATATAGTGCCTTAGAAAAGGAAAGGAAGGTCTCATTTGGAAATGACACCCTTGCACTCATAAAAGCTAAAGGCTCTGTTATTTTGAAAGAAAGGGTCAAAGCTAGAAATGTTATG
The DNA here is from genome assembly GCA_000404065.3 of Pinus taeda. NCBI lineage: Eukaryota > Viridiplantae > Streptophyta > Pinopsida > Pinales > Pinaceae > Pinus > Pinus taeda. The sequence goes on along the minus strand of APFE031229136.1, from coordinate 354,825 downwards.
TATGTTGATGGCTTAAAGCATAACCTATTGAGTGTTAGTAAAACATGTGATCAAGGAAATGAGGTAGTATTTCGATCAAATGGATGTATTGTTCGTGAGCTTGATACAAGAGAAACAATGATCAAAGGCATAATAACTCCAAATAATTTATACATACTCAAGGGAGGACACCAACAATGCTATCTAAGCAAAAATGATGAACACTGGCTATGGCATAGAAGATTGGGGAATTTAAGCTTCCCTTAGATAAGGAAAGCATGCAAATATCAGGTTGTTTGTGATCTTCCTGACATCAAAATTCCAGACAATACAATATGCAAATCATGTCAGTTTGGTAAAAAAACCAGAACACACTTCCCTAAGAAGGAAGGATCAGATAGTAAGCCACTTGAACTTGTCCATACTGATTTATGTGGTGCATCAAGGAAAAATTCACCTGGAGGAGAAGAGTACTTTATATTGTTCATTGATGACTTTTCCAGGATGTGTTGGATCAGACTTCTGAAGCATAAAGACAAAGCTTTCAAAAAGTTCAAAGCATTCAAAGCCTTGGTTGAAAATGAATCAGATCACAAAATAAAATGACTCAGGTCTGATCGAGGAGGGGAATTCACCTTGGATGATTTTTTTGACTTTTGTGAAGAACATGGAATAAGAAGGGAATTCTCTACTACAAGGACTCCTCAGCAAAATGGAGTGGTGGAAAGGATGAACATAACAGTTCAACAAATAGCTTGTGCTATGCCTGATGAGTCCGGAACTCTTGTAACCTTCTGGGGTGAAGTTGCATTTGCTGCTGTCACTATTCTCAACAAAACAAATGTTCGGGTAAACAACACTCAAACTCCTCATGAACTTTGGTATGGTAAGAATCCTACTGCAAAATACTTCAAAGTCTTTGGAAGTAAATGTTACATCAAAAGGACTGATGAAAACCTTGGCAAGTTTGAACCTAAATCAGATGAAGGCATTCTCCTTGGTTACTCTTCCCAAAGTAAAGGATACAAGTGTTATAATAAAAGACTTGGAGCAATTGTTGAAAGTATTGTTGTGGTGGTTGATGAAGCAGACGACAATCCAAAGCAGATAAAAACCAAAGAATTTGAAGATGAAGGGGACTATCCTTCAATATCAGATTAGACTAATGTTGAATAAGAGACTTATGAGGCACCAGAAGAACAGATAAGAGTAGAAGAGAAGACTCTATCCAGGTATGTTCAAAAGAACCATCCAGAAACTCAAATTTTGGGGTAGAAAGAGGCAGGTGTACAACAAGAAGAACTATTACAGAAGCTTCAATCTATCTAGCATTGCTCTCCTCCATCAAACCACAAAATATAAGTGAAGCATGCAAAGATGAATGCTAGGTCAAGGCCATGAATGAAGAACTTGAGCAGGTTGAAAAGAATAACACTTGGGAATTGGTTCCTAGACCTAATGATAAGAATGTCATAGGGACCAAATGGATATTCAAAAACAAGCTGAATGAAAATGGATATGTTATTAGAAACGAGGCCAGACTTATTTGTAAAGGGTATGCTCAACAAGAAGGTATAGACTTTGAAGAAAATTTTGCACCGGTTGCTAGACTTGAAGCCATAAGGATGTTCCTTGCTCTTTCTAGCTTTCAGAATTTCAAAGTATATCAAATGGATGTGAAATCTTCCTTTTTAAATGGAGACATAGAAGAAGAAGTGTATATTGAGCAACCAGATGGATTCATCCTTGGAATTATCCAAAACTTGTATGCAGACTTGAAAAGGCACTCTATGGTCTTAAACAGGCTGCAAGGGCTTGGCATTATCGTCTAGACAAATACCTCCATCAACAAGGTTTTTCAAAAGGACCAATAGATAGCAATCTATATATAAAAATTGATAATGATAAATTGCTAATACTTGTTGTGTATGTTGATGATATCATCTTTGGTAGCAATGAAGAAGCCATGAGTCAAAACTTTGCTTTGGTGATGTAGAAAGAATTTGAAATGTCCCTACTTGGTAAGCTCACATATTTCCTTGGTTTACGAGTACAACAAAACAAAGATGATATCTTTCTATCACAAACCAAGTACCTCAAGCATATCTTAAAGAAATATGGCATGGAAGATTCGAAACTAGTATGTATCCCTATGGTAATAGGATACAGCCTCAGTGAAAATGATGAATCAACAACAGTACATCAACCAACCTATAGATCCATGATTGGTAGTAATCTCTATATGAAAGGTACCCAACCGGACATCATGCATGCAGTGGGAATAGTTGGGAGATTCTAGGCCAATCCAAAAGAGGCACACCTTCAGGCAGTTAAAAGGATATTTAAATATCTTCAAGGAACACAAAACTAGGGCTTATGGTATCCTAGAGATACAGATCTCACACTTCATGCATATACAGATGCAGATTGGGCAGGAAGCGTGGATGACATAAAAAGCACTAGTGGTGGTGCATTCTTTATGGGTTCTAGATTAGTATCTTGTTTCAGCAAGAAACAAAGTTCAATTGCATTATCTACAGTTGAAGCAGAATATGTGGCGGCTGCATCTTGTTGCACACAACTCCTTTGGATGATGCAAACATTGCAAGACATCCAAATTACTTATACTACACTATCTCCATTTTATGTGATAATACAAGTGCAATCAATATTTCAAATAATCCAGTCATGCATTCAAAGACTAAGCACATACCTATCAAATATCATTTTGTCTGGGAACATGCGCTTGAACAACAGGTCAAATTGGAGTATGTTCCTTCCAAGGAACAGGTTGCTAATATATTCACCAAACCACTGCCCAGAGAGACATTTGAATACCTCAGACAGAAACTGGGGCTAGTTGATGCATCATCTTATTGTTGACACTTATATATTTCAGAGAACAGTGGTTGTACACGAGTTTCATGAAGTGTATCCACATACATACACCGGTTTCTATGGATATAGTCGCGTATATGGTGGTTTGATGAATATCAGTAGGCAAGACTCAGGATGAAAAGAGTCTGATATGGGTCTGACAGTGATCATTTGGCATAGGTTCAGGGGAAGCATATACTTCTAATAATACATTGTTGGCATTATCTTAAGATATCTTGGTACAATTTCACAGTTGTTGTTGATTCAGGTGGAATAGGTGCAGAGGAAGATCATGGTTGCTGGTCTGGATGGTGGTTGACAGATGCTGCTGATGATAGTTGTTGATGACTATCATAATCTTGTCTTGGATATTTGTTCTCTATGTCATGAATATCTTTTATTATCAAGGTCATGTAACTACCTATTTTGTTTCGCCACTATACCTGGAATGGATGATGTAAGGTTCTTGTGTTATCATGTATAAACTTTTGATGTATCCCCACTTGGTTGGGTAGATGAGTCAATTTTGGTATATCCCTACTTGGTTGGGAGATGGATGTATGTATGAGTATTTTGTGATAGGAAGGACATTTATGATGTATAGAGTCATGTTCTTCTTGTAGAACATATTTTTGTATACCTTGCCTATAGTTAGGGGGAGCATAGACAGCACATCAGAGTAGAGATTTCAGCATGTACTCAGGGGGAGCATAACCCTTTGCCCTTGATGACAAAGTGGGAGAGTGACTTGGGGTTGCCATCAAGTCCAAAGGGGGAAATTGTTAGCATTATAACACAGGCTTGGCACTATGGCACAGGTATGGCAACTCACTTGGAAAATCATTCAGATGTCAGTTTAGGATCACAAGCTCTCAGAATAAAGGAAGAGAAGGTATACATAAGTTTCCATTGACTAAGCCGTGTATACACGTGGGATCGCCGATCAAAAGGCGCGTATGCATATGCATGCACTTTCATGCAAGGAAAAGTGCGTACATGTGGGGAACCTTGTTTTTAGTCCATGATATTTAGTCCTTGGTATTTGGACCTATGGTATCTTGTTCGAAGTGTTGAACCCAGGTATTGGGTCCCAAATATTGGTTCTAAGTGGTTTTGGACCATGGTATTGAGTAAGGCCTAAGACTATAAAAGGGGAAGGAGATCATTAGGCAAAGGAACTCAAGCATTGAATATCTTATGAAGAGGAAGATCTAGAATATGGTCATTGGATTATGGTGCATAGCTGGATTTGAATCAAGGAGGAACCTGAGCACTAGAAGAAGGATAAATTCTATTGATGGGTCAAGATCTTAAGGCTTGAAGAGAAGTATCTTTGTGTGATTTTGATCTGTTATATTTGGCACATGACTTGATCTGTAAATCTGATAATCTGGGTATGACTGATGTATAAATATTTGAAAAGGGTAAATTATCTTTTATAGATCTGTGCATAGGTTCAGCATAGCAAAGGCGCGTATACACACTGGTTTGGTAATTCAAAATAGCGTATACACAGGTTTGCCTTAATATAGCAACGTATGCATGCAGGTTCTACATATTGAAGTAGCGTAAATTTCATAAAATATGTTTTAGGTACTTCTATCTACTGTTGCAGTGTTCTGGGTTCTGGTACTATTACTGTATTCTGGTTACATCATTTAGAGAAGTGATTGTGTGATTCAATTTTTGGTTGGTGCAAAGGAGTTTTGTTGATGCAGATATATTTGATGTTTGATTGATGCTATTGATGGATCGAGTCTGAAAATTTATGAAACGTGGTCCCTGGAAGAAAAGAGAAGGTTGTAGCCTTCTGTAGGTCAGCATCTATGTACTAGGACATCAGCTAGTACAAGAGCTAGGGGGGTTGTAGCTCCCTTCCAAGAGAATCTGGAGAACGAGAGAAGGTTGTAGCCTTCTACAGGTAGTAGCCTACGTACTGGTATAAGACTACACCAATACAAAAATATTGGAAAAAGAAGATAGAAACAAATTGCAGCAGGTGGTTTTCACCCACATTGGGTTTCCACCTTATATCTTGTGTTCATGTGTGTGATTTCCTGTACTGTTTACTGCACTTGATTACTGTTTTATGGTTCTGATACACAGATTAATATCAGCTAACTAAATTAGAAGTCCTCAATATTTACGCGGTTTTCTCTAAACACAGTTGCGTATATATGCAGGTTTAATTAATAGAAGTAGCGTATATCAATTTGTTTATGGAAATGAAAAATTGTTAAATTGCTGATACTGATTCCCCCCCCCCCCCCCCTCTCAGTATTATTTCCAACACTCAAGCCAATACTTAGCCAAATATGTTGCCTGCAAAGCCCTACTTCCTTGCGAAATCCCTAAAGGAGTTATCCTATATTTAATTGGGAAAAACCCTCATGAGAACTACACAATCCATTATAGGCCTTCTACTGATTACGTGCACCATCTATACAACTCGGAAAATTATACAACTGATAGTACACTGTCCCTGAACTCTAATCTCAACTAGATCTTCCTATGAACTAACATGCTTGAGTTATTTTTGAGTTAATTAGCAATTATCTGATTGATCACTGTTAAATCCAATTTAATACACTTGACCACTCACTAGTTCCTCCAAGAGTTAGAACTAGTTTAACTGAATTTAACTCAGTTAAACTGAATTAAATAATTACAACTCAATAACAACTCAACCTGGGCCCCTAAAATTTAGGGACAACTCTGCATGAATCTAGATATACTTCCAACTCAAATTCACTGAGTCAACTAAGCCAAATTAACTTAGTTAACTACTGCAAGTTGCTATGAGAATAGAATTACAATTTAATTTCTAATTTAATTCAAGGACAAATTAAATTAGGATTTGCTTTTTGCTATTTTTAATGACCATCAAGTGCAATTCAAAGACTAAATCACCTAAAGGATCATTGTCAATAAATAAATGTATGCATAATTTGTTGGTAATTCAATTTGGTTTATGTAAAGCACCATTTAATTTTGTGTGTTTGATGACTAATGCATTGTGTCCTTATCTAAATTCATTTGTACTTAGTGTATTTGGATGCTATTCCAATATTTATCTCTATTGAGAAGAGTATATATCACATGTATAGATGCTGACATGACACTTGGAAGGACAAACCTTCATAAGGGAATAACTTTTCGTTCATAGCTTGGATTTTGATGAAATCTATAGAGTTGGAAACCTCTTGATGAGCAAAAGACAATGGTAGTTTCACAAAGAAGTTTTAAAGTGGTTGAAGGAAGAGGAATTTTACCATCTCCATGAATTAACCTTGAAGGTCAAGTCTAGACACTTGTTCTCTTAAAAAATTATTTGAAGGGGCTAGTGTCATTACATAGCGGTATTAGAGGTAAGGTTCAACACTCAGAATGAATGGGATGAAGATAGGGAGTGAGTTTGGTTTTTGTGAATGTTTTGTAATAAAGTTAATTAATTAAAATTTATTTGATGTATATAACCTAGATATAAACATTATCTGTAGAACCAACAAAGCTTAAATTTGAGGCCAACCTAGGCTAATGCATGCATAACCAAGACAACTCGATATGTTGAAACTTTATTATTTTATTAAAGTAATAGTTTTGTGCTTTTTATCACATAATGAGACTTACCAACAAAAGAGAAGATATGAAATCCTCCATGGAATGGTATAATACAATTTAGAAATAACTTCACACAATAGAGAGTAGGAGTCAGATGAGAGGAAAGTAGTGGATACCCCTCTTGTTTGGGTGAAACACTTAGAAGTTTGAGGGATGTGCTTAGGAGAAAGAAAGAAAGCAATGATGATCATTAAAGCCCAAGAAAATAAGAAGGAAGTAAGTGTGGTAATACTGCAAAGCATATCAAATATAGAGGTAGAGGCAACATGAAATAGCTATCATTATTGTGGACAAACATATCTCCAAGAAGGTTATTAGCCCATAAAAAATATAGAAATATGGGCAAACAACCAGCAATACAAGAAGTTCTTTAAGGAAGATGCACATGAGTGACAAAGGTATACATCTAGTGAAAAGACCTCAAAAAATGCCTTTGGGAGGCAATAGGCACTTCAAAAAAATTGTCAAAAACTACAACTAGATCATTGTTACATAATAAGAAGAAAATGTCGAAAAATAGTTCCTTACCTGAGAATTCATAAAGGAAAAACCTCCTACTTTTTATGGTGAGGTTTGGAAAAAATGAAGAAGCTAAAGCATGGTTGTTGGGTGTGAAGAAGTACTTCAAGGTACATGACTATTTTGAAAACATGAAACCTTGACTAGTCATATTCAACTTAAAGGGAAACACTAACATTTGGTGGGGGGATCTCAAGAATGTCAAGGGAATTTGGGAGAAGAAGCTGACATTGAGTAAATTTGAAAAGTACTTCAAGGAAAAATACCTATATGAAAGGTATTATGATAGAAAAAAAAGAAATTCATGAGCATAGATTGGGGCAACTCACTAAGGATGTCTATGAAAACATATTCACATAGTTGATAAGATATGTGCCTTACATCAAATATGAGAAAGTAAAAATATAGTGACTTTATTAGTGGATTTCTGCAGTGCTATGAAGATCATGTCGAGTTCGATGAACCAAGAAAATTTGATGACACCATCAGGAAACATAAATACTAGAATAACTGATCCAAGACAACATGTTATAAGTAGTTTGGTAAAAGTGTCAATTTCAGTGTTATAGTATGGAGTGAATACCAATAGGATTATCTTGCTAAAAGTGGGTATAATCCCATCAATCAGATAAATAAGAGAAAAAATATCCAAAGAAAAATTCATTGAAGTGTTGGGGCTGCATGGATGAGAACTTGATACAAGAAACACAATGACAAGATAATTTTCAATGTCCAAGAGGCCACAAATGTACACTATGCAGATTGCCAAGTCTTTGTGGTGGAGATCAAAATTATATTATCCAAATGATCTATTTCCATTTCAATTAACCCATAACCCATCCTTAGCTATATTTCCTAGAAAGTTGTTGAAGCATGTGTGTTGTAGAAAAAGAAGCATGTCGAGACTTGGTTCATGCAACTAGCTGCAAGGACAAAGAGAAAGGTGGTTGAAGTAATTGATGAGTGCCCATTTTTAATGATTGGACTACACACTCAAACAAATTTAAATGCACTACCACTAGGGTGTTATGACTTTCTAATTATTTTGGTTTGGATGGTAGCATACCAAGCAAAGTTGGATTATTTTAATGGAATTTTATAATGGGAAGATGATAAGGGAAAACCACGAATTTTGCAAAGAAAAAAAAACCAGTGTCAGTGAGACAAATCTCAGCATTTCAGCTCAATAAATACTACAAAAAAAATATCAGATGTTTGTAGTCACGTTCTAAATTTTTTTTGAGGATAGAAAAATAAAAATTAAGGATCATTCATTGTTGTTGGAGCACAAAGATATATTTCCAAAGGAAACAATGGGTTTCCTCCTAAGAGAGATATAGATTTCTTGATATAAATTATGCATGGGGTAGTTCGTATGTCTAGAGCACCATATATGATGATTACATTGGAGTTAGTGGAATTAAAAATGTAGTTGAAATACATGTTGGACAAGTGGTGCAACAAGTCTAGTATGTCTCCATGGGGAGCACCAACATTAAAATCAATGGTAACCTTAAATTATGTATTAACTATAAAAAATTGAACAAGATGAATATCAAAAATAAATATATTATTTCTTGATAGAACTTATGCATGGGTAGTGCTTATGTATAGAGCACCCTATAGGATGATTGTGTTGTTAGTGGAATTAAAAATGTAGTTGAAAGAAATGTTGGGAAAGCGGTACAACAAACCTAGTGTGTTTATGTTGGGAGAAACAACATTATTTGTTAAAAGGGATGGTACCCCTAAGTTATATATCAACTATAGATAGTTGAATAAGATTACCATAAAAAACAAATATTCCTTTCCTGAAATTGATGATATTTTTGATCATCTATGAGGGGTTGTGATGTTTTCAAATATTGAATTGAAGTCTAGTTACCATCGAGTCAATAGGGATGAGGATATTCATAAGATTACCTTCAAAGTTCAGTATGGCCATTATGAATTTGTGGTGGTTCCCTTTAGGATTATCAATGCACCAACCACATTTATGTATTTAATGAACATTCTTAGAAAGTATTTAGACAAATTTGTCTTGGTGTTCATAGATGATATTTTGGTGTATTCAAGAGTCAGGAATAACATGAGCTTAATTGAGCATAAATTATATATAAATTTCAACAAGTGTGGCTTCTTTCTCAAATAAGTACATTATTTTAGGCATGTGATTTCAAAGAGATGGGTTGTTGAGGACCTTGAAAAGATTAAAGTAATCATGGACTTGCCCATGCCTTAGCATGTGACTAAGGTGAGGTAATTTATGGCCTAACTAGATATTAGAGAATATTTATCCAAGGGTTTCCAAATATTGGGAATGTAATTATCTCATTGCGAAAGAAAGGAGTAAAATTCGATTAGACATTAGAGTACAGAATAAGTTTTAAATAGTTGAAACACCTTCTAAGAAATGCCCCTATCCTCAATATTGCACATGTAGACAAGGATTCCAATGTTTTTACATATTCTTAAAAGGAAGGACTCAAAGGATTCCTTATGTAAGAAGGGAACATAATTAGTAATGAGTCCATGAAGCTAAATGAATGTAAGTAATACATGAATTGAAATTGGTAGCAATTGTATATTCTTTGAAGATGTGGAAGCATTTCTTTCAAATAGTTTATAGTAGATAAATTGGGTATTGGGAATATTAAGAGTCATGTGAGTGGGGGGGGGGGGGGGAAATTCATTCATTCATTCTCATGCTTCTCTTGGTCATATGAGAATATAGAGCTTCTATTGACCTTGTTTAGTAGATAATATTATATTATTCTTCAAAATAAAGAGAAGGTCATTATTTGCACCAATCTCAAGCTTGTTGTCACAACCAATACATGACATAGTTTACTATATCTCTCTTACACTCTTGCTTCCAATCTCAAAGTATATGAGTCCCCATGAATGAAGAAATGATGGCTAGGAACCAATAATTTTCACCTATATCAAGCTTATTGTTACAATATTCAGCCTACCCTGGCTAACGACCAATCCACCGCTTAAAATTTACTAATAATTAGTGGTCAAAATGAGGCTCTAATTAATTGACCCCACACATAATAACCTGTGAATGGGGCCAATGTTGACATCTTTCTCTCTCTCTGTCTCTCTCGATACATACATACATACATACTACATACAACATACATACATACATACATACATACATACATACATACATACATAACATACATACATACATACATACATACATACATACATACATACATACATACATACATACATACATATATATATATATATATATTAATATAATATATATATATTATATATATATATATATATAATAATATATATATATATAATCTATTTTATTCTAAGTTGCAGATGACACATCCACAAGTCACAGCTCTTGTTACCTCAAGCCACAACTGTTGCAACTTTAACACACAATTATTGCAACTAGATACAAGCAACTATTTTATGGAACCAAGGTCATGAAATGGACTTTGGTGATGTTATCAACTCTTTCAATTTAGGGAATTAACCAAAGAAATGAAAATTCAAGAAAATGGATTTTTTGTTTCCTCTGAATGAACTCTATATAAACTAGAGAGAGAGATTCCTTTTTTTCACAAGTTTGAAATAACAATATGACATCCATTTTTTTTTTTAAATAACGACTATGGATTTGCATTAAAATTTCTAGTTTGAAGGCCAGAACCTTGTACAACATCATCCAAAATCACCCATAACTTCTACAACATCATTCATGTAGTACCCACAGATCCAAAAATATTTATCATGACTACCTATTCGTCCATATTCCTTTATTCTAAGTAAACTAACCTTATACAACTTCCAAAAGATGCCTAATATTACTATGTATTTATGAAATATTAAAACTAAATTTGCAGTGCTATTCTATATCAACATTTCTTGGTGCATTTGTCTTAACTGACTCGACATTCCCCAAATAGGTATGCCGAAGACACACGTTCATTCCTGAATCCCTGGAAGACTCCTCCCTTTTCTCATCGAAGTCCTCTAAATCATAACTATTTATTGAAATATGCCCTTCTGCTATCGCTGAAGCTAGGTTGTCCAATTTAAAATCCACCATCTCAATCGCCAGCTACAACCTTTCCACCTTCAACTCCATTAAATTGATATTCTAGGACATGAGACCATATTGGGGATGAGATTTTGACAAGCTCATCTCCTGAAGCCCGGTGGTCAAAGTAAGAATAAATTCTATGGATTCTTCCACCTGGGAAAAATGGAGATTTGTTTCTTATGCACCTTAATTCGCTTGATTGGTTATTACTAAAATAATGCTCCAAACTTCCTTTGTGCCTTGGAAACTGAGAATCTTGGAAATTGAATTGTCTTGGGCCTTCTCCCATTGATCAATACTAATTATTTTTAGCCAGTGTGAAGAAGAATTAAATTCTATTATCCCTTTTCCATTATCTGTTATTACCTTGGTATTGAAAGTGTCACATACATTTATTTGAGCAATTAATCATGTAGTTAATTTCATCCTTTGTCATATTCATGGAAAATATTTTATAATGGGGGTTGTATCATCCAACATCAATCTTCCTTTATCCAAAGCAGTGCCTTTATTGGCCAAGGAATCTGTCTTAGAGTTGAGGTGTCTTTTTACATGAAAAAATTTAATTTTTTTTAACTTGGACAATTGAAGATAAATTCTTTACAGGATGGTTGCTTGGAGCTAATTTGAATCCCCATCAATTTTATTCACCTGCTATATTACTATCATGGAGTCCTCAAAGACCATTAAATGATGCATATACCTTGACAAAGCCAACTCTAGGCCTTTCCATAATGCCAAGTATTCTAGTTGGTTATTAGTTGAATCTCTTAATCCCCAAGCATATTGAATCTAACTTGCTTCAACAGGGAAAAATATAACTTCTCTTTCTCTTTCCACCCCAATATAACATTCAATTCTAAATGAAACTAACAAAATAGTTTTTCCAAGAATTTTTAGCTCTCCTAACATCAAAAGAACTCCAACAATGTAATTCTTGTTAGAAATCACAAAAACCAAAAATTAATATGAGGTGCAAATTTTTCAACAAATTTATGGTTCAAATGAGAAAATTAGGAAATAAACATCCAAATTCACAGAAACCCTCTTTCAATTTAAGTGAATCAAATGATGTAATACTTAAGACATGTTGGTTAGTTAATGATGCATGTTAATATTTCCAAGTAGAAATACACCCAAAATAATAGGGAGAGGTTGAAAAAACCTAAAATTTTCATCTAACTCACTTAATCACACTTATTGGTGTAGTAGGAGGTGGTGAAATAAGATTGGCCATCAGTTGATGTGTGACAGCTAGAGAATGAGGATAATGGCTATGCCATATATATAGGAAATTCATAGTTGGCCATGATGGGCTTTAGAAATATTCACAAGCATAGGAGAAAAGGAGAGAAAAAGATAAACATGGTTTGGAATTGTATTGTAGAAAGATAATCAAGTTGGTGCTTGCCTAATATCTAATCTTATTTAATTCCCATCACATAGAAGAGAAACCCATTATAACTAAGAAATCTTACTCAAGTTCTGGTAGCATAAGGTTGATTGATTGTATACTCTTCCTTGTTAGATTTGTCTCTATTCTTATAGATCCATAAGGAGATAAAAATAGAGTTCATGGCATATGATCTAAGTGAACATAAGTTATGCACAAGTTATTTTTCATATATATGAGATTTTATATTATATAGTTTTATATATGGGACCTGTTGTACTATGAAACATCCCCCCATTTTTATCTAACAATAGCTAGCATTTGAGTTATAAATGGGGACCCTTTTTAAATTTTTAAGCCTAGAACAATAATGCCTAACTCTAAAGAAAAACTAAGAAAAACCTTGAAAAATGATATAAGGAGGAAACTTATATCGAAAATCGCAAATCACGCTTTTTCACATCACTATTTTATAAATCCTTTACAAAATTGCGACATGTGAAAATGTCTCCCACTACGATAACCTCATTTTGTCATTGCATAACCACATTTCGCAATTTGCAAAATACTTGTACATGCATTTGGAAAAACGCTAACGATTTGTGAAATGCGATATTGCGAATTTCACAATCACATTTTGTCTGATATATCTGATAAGTGTTACATGGTACCCCTTTAAAGGCCACGATCTATGATTAAAGAGGTAAAGCATGTAAAATAATTACGTTTCAAACAATAAGAACAAACGAGTTGACATGTTATTAAATGTTTAGCGGCTCGAGGGAGGATAATCATTCTCTAGGTTATGGACAATTATAATTAAATATCTCATAGAAACCTTTCTCACGATCCAAGGTCATTTCACAGAGGATTTCAGTCTTAATTACTTGATATCATCTACGTTGATATATCTTGTCTATTTCAGGCTAGCGACAAAATACATGTCCTTAAGAAAGGTGATGCAGAAGAAAACTAAGAATACCATTGTTGAGACAGAGGATATAGAGATGGCTCCTATATTTTCTGATACAGTCTCTGATGCAGCTGGAGGTGCAACAACTTGGGAAGTAATTTACAATAGATTTGAGGATGAGCATCCTAAAATTACTATTACGAGAGCAACATTTGGGTTGATAAAGCCTTCAGGGCCTCAATGTAGGGATGCCTCTTGTTCTTTCCTTCATAGGATAGGAGCAAGAGCCAAAACCCTTCCCTACATAGATATGATCAGATGGGTGGTCAAAAACCTTATCATTGAAGATAGGCAGTTCAAGAATTCAAGGATGGAGCTCATAGGATCGTTTAGGGCTGAAAACTTGAAGGGAATGTATCACATACCTGACCCATAGGAAATCTACGACAACACATTTGTGGCTAATTTCGCAAACAATAATCCAGACCCCTTCAAGTTAATTCAGACTTGGAGAATGTTAGACAACAAATTCAAGTATGAAAAATCAAGTATGTATACAATAGCCTCTTTGGAAAACCCTTACAATTATGCAGCAACAATGTTATGTAGACTGTATGGATTGCCAAATAACACTAATTTTTCAATAGAATGGATTCCCTTGATTGATGCTTGTGTTAATTCATATATCATGAATTGGCCTTCTATCCAATCTAACAACTTAGCCACCTTCATTAATACATATCAGCAAAAGAAATCCTCCTCTTCAGATAACCTCCCTCCCTTCTATTTTTGTGCTTATATTATGGATGCCATCTGTTTTTGCATGACATTTCCAACCATGGGTTGGAAATGGACCATACAATATCCTTACCCATCCACCTTAGTCCTAAACAAATATGGGAATTACATTACATACCTCACCTCTACAAGATATTTCATTCTATCGTGTTGCCCCTACACTAAATGATTTTCAATAAGAAAGCCCCTAGGTTATCCCAAGAAGTTGCAGCAGACCTGCTTGCTGTAGGCAAGTATTTCATTAAGGAATGGTTCACCTACATTAGGGTTTTTGGTAGTGATTCTAATCCACACTTCCTTCCCTGATATGTTTCTAATAAGCTATTAGCAAGGGAGATTTCCTATCAAACTGTGGGAAAGGGCCTCACTAAAGTTCTTAGAGATGGTAAGAAATCATTATGGCCTACCTTCAATATCAAATGTGACTCTTTAACTTTAGCTAATTTTGTTCATGCTATTAAGGAATCAACACAAATGGAAGCCATCAAGCTTCATAAATTGCCTACAAGGCAAATCAACCCAAACAAAGTGGCATACAATGTCACTACATGACTAAATCTCAAGGCATACAATCGTGGAGATAATTACTTTGAGGATTTGTTACAATCAAAAGTTTCTTTTGAGCAAGCACTTGAATGGGAAAAGGTGAACCTAAAACCTGAAGATTTTCAAAGATTTCAGGAATTGAAGAATGAGAGGCTTCAGGTCATTCCAATTCATCTACTAAAGCCCGAAGATAAGCCTACCCCAAGTAACATTGTCAATAGTGCAACTTCTAGCTCTCAAAAGGACTCTCAGGTAAACACTAAGAATATACCAGACACAAGGAAATTCTAGGATGCAGACAATATAGATGAGTCCAGTAGAAAACTAGCTGAAAAACACGTAATGGACACCCTGGCCACAGAGACAAGTTTAGAAGCCCAAGGCACTAGTTTGGAGTAGGAATGGGATAAATTCAATTAAAAATTACAGGACACCCCTAAAGCTCCAAATACTCAAGAAACAGAGAAATTCAAGGCTCCTCTAAAAATTCATCAAGATATAGAGCCCAATTCTGTCGGTGAACAGTCTACACCTATGTATAAAGAAGCAACAACATCCCAGCATGCTAAGATCATCCTTGCTTTGCCCACATCAGAAATTGTTCTGAAAGTGGCGGAGATACCTCCACTTGATGCATTCTATATCCCTCTCCAGAAGGCTGTAGTTTGAAGGCAAAGGAAAAGGAGAAGGCTAGATGCACCCAAATTCTCAATTGGAGATGAGCCAATGGGCATTGTCTAGAAGGACATGCCTTTCAATTTGAATGAGAACTTGACTAGACTGTCACATTTCATAGGAGCATACGCATCGGCTACTATGGATAAGGTTACTAAGGTGTCTACTTTGCTATAGGAAATGGAGGAAAGAATTGTGCAACTCGAACAAGAGCTCGAGATAGAAAAAGAAAGTGCAAACAAGAAGGCAGCCGAGCAACTCGTACAATTGCAGTAGGACATGGAAGTCTTGAAAATAAGCCATGAAGCCAACTTACCGGACATAAACATGTAGCTCCAGAAATTACAACAATCCATGGACAGGTACAAGGATGTTCCTACTGCCGAGGAATTCATCAAAGATGCTCTAGAACTAAATTCTCTTCTAGTCAAGCAGCAAGAGTATTTCTACTAGAAGTTGTCACACCACTCCCTACTTGATTACCAGTGACTAGCTCACAAATAGAGCCATTGAATGGAGAATGGAGTTTAATGATTTAAACACCAAAATATCCGAATTCATTGAATGGCAAGAATCAGAAGAGGGAAAGAAGGCCAATCTACCTGAGATTTAGGAAACTCACAAAGACATCCTCTTCACTAATTGGGATGCTAGGATAAAATAGGCTGAGATGGCAGTCGTGAGGGAAACTGGAGTATCAAAGAACATCATTAAGGTAGTAAATAATACCCTGTTCACTACCAATCTCATGAAGGAGGCTAATTCGAAATAAATTCATGACTTAACTAATCTGAGTAAAGGCTGGCAAGAAAAAGCGGGGAAACAAAGAGATGTAGTTATGAAACAAACTATGACTGACTAGGAGTTGTATTGGCAGTATCTAGTCAAGTCACATAGCCAGATTATGACCCTCAACTATTCTCTCCATGTGACTCAAAGGATGCTGCCACCTCTTGCTGATGTAATCTTTACAAGACAACTCAAATCTCATTGTGGACCACCTCCTCAAATTCAATTGATGATCGATATTTGTGATTTAAAGGACAAGCTGGAAAACAACAAGTCATCCTCTTAGTTTTGTTTAGTTGATCTTTGTTTATTTTTGGAGTTAGTTACCTATGTAGGAGGAAGGTTGTTTGAAACCTCCTCAAATTTTGTATAATCTATTTTTGCATACTTAGTTAGAATAGTATTTATACCCTTCTCATGCATTTAGAGAAGGGCCCAAAATTCTATCAAAAACATTTGCAAAGAATGCACTATTGTAAGTTTGTGAATGCTTTGGTGAAATTATGGAACATGATATTTTCTTTTAGATATCAAACTATTTTCCTTTGTTGATGCACTTCTGTATTCTTGGGAGACAATTTGATTTGAAGGAAGAATTTGGTCTATGTCATTTGTCAAATGAGTAGGACTTCATACATCTGGTACTGTTATCATGTATGCATAATTCTGTTTACATTTAGTTAGTGGAAAAACTTTCTTTTCATGAATTATATGTGATATTTATTGTTTATGTGAAACATTAATGGCACTTCTGTATTGATGCCATAACTGAGGTTTTGATTTTCATATATAACTCATTAGACATGCGATATATGTTATAAATTCCTTTTATTAACTATTTAGTAAAAACGAACTATCTTTTACTTTATCATCTCCATTTAATTGTGTTCAATATTTATTGTCACATGTTAAAAGGATATTTTTGTAGATCGCATACCATGCAAGAACACTCAGGTTTATATTAGAATAGGTTAAGTTAGAGAAATTGCATCATAGAATAATTCATTTAGATTATCATTATTCTATTGCAAATCAGTCATGAACCACCCATTCTCATCTTAAAATCCATATTGGGAAACTGGTCCCATTATTCCTAGCCAGAGTCACCACTTTAAATGAAAAAGGAGTTGTCTTAAGGTCCGGACCGAGTGGTTATCCCCCATGTTTCGGCAGTAGAATTCTAAAGCCGCAAAATTTTGGTGCTAGAAGGAGGGCCTTCAACTGTGAATGGCATATAAACCTAAAGATCATTCGGAAAGCATTCACAAGAGTCAAAACCCCTTCACCACTTCTATACCTTCTTGATCTCGTTCAGAATCCCCTGACCAAGAACCCAAAGTTGTAGAAACATGTCCCTCATCTCCTGAAATATGAAGGCAACCACCATCTCTAGATTATATTCCAGAATCTCCCGAAGTTCGTTCTTTGATACAAAAACTGGAACAGATATCCATTTTTGCTGAGAAGCTAGAGAGACCTGAATTATTTGAAGAAAGTGTTACCTCCTTATTACAACAAACTGGTGTATTGACTAGACTGCAACAGATATCCATTTCTATTGAGAAGCTAGAGAGACTTGAATTATCTGAAGAAAGTGTTACCTCCTTATTACAACAAACTGGTGTATTCTTAGCCACCTATACTTACTTCTGGACCAACCTTCCCATTTTCTCAGTCCTCAACTCAAGTTATGGCCAATAAACCTACTAAACCTTGGACAAATCTTGGTGCTGTCTTGGTTTCAAATCCAAATGCACTCTCAAGAAATCCAGAAAAATGGTTGCCTAAGTATAATCCTGATGATGCTCTCCGGTTGAAGAACATCTAAACTGGAACAGATATCAATTTCTGCTGAGAAGCTAGAGAGACCTGAATTATCTGAAGAAAGTGTTACCTCATTATTACAACAAAATGGTGTATTCTTAGCCACATATACTTACTTCTGGACCGACCTTCCCATTTTCTCAGTCCTCAACTCAAGTTATGGCCAATCAACCTGCTCAACCTTGGACAAATATTGGTGCTTTCCTGGTTGCAAATCCAAATGCACTCCCAACAAATCCTGAAAAAGTGGCTGCCTAAGTATAATCTTGATGATGCTCTCTTGTTTGAAGAACATCTAAACAATTTTATGTTAGCCATGACTCTCAATGGAGTTGCACATGAAGATGTTGTAATCAGTCTGTTTCCTTATACCTTCCAAGGATCTGCTGGGTCTTGGTATTTTTCCTTTCCAGCGGGTTCAATTAGAGACTGGGACACCATTCAAGAAGTATTTATTGCAAAATTTGGTGATGACAGAACTGTAGCATCCTTGATCAATGATCTTTCTAATTTAAAAGCTAATATAGATGAAAACATCAAAGATTTCAACTCCAGATTTAAAAAATTGCTAAACAAAATCCCAAAGATCTCTAAACCTGCTGTAGATGTACAAATATAATGGTGTATATCATCTCTTTCTTCTAATATTGCAATCTTTGTAGATAGGGCCAATAAGGCTACCCTTGTAGAAAACATGAAATAAGCCCTGTCTGTAGAAAGAAGAATCTTAGCTTTAGAAAAAAGAACACAAATAGATGAGAGGAAGACCAAG
Organism: Pinus taeda; assembly: GCA_000404065.3. Lineage (NCBI taxonomy): Eukaryota > Viridiplantae > Streptophyta > Pinopsida > Pinales > Pinaceae > Pinus > Pinus taeda. The sequence continues at coordinate 336,041 of APFE031229136.1, read as the reverse complement.
AAAGTAATGTTTAAAGATGACTCGAAGAAGAAAATTTCAAAGGACCCTTTTGATCTGGAAGGCCTTCAGAAAGTGTTAAAAACAATGTCAAATGAAATGGTAGAAATTAAAAAACAGGTCACAGAATCTTCTGCTCCTAAAAAACCTTTCCGATCATTCAAAAATAGCTCCTCTTCTGCATCACAACCTCTAAACACCATCTCAAATGTTGAATTTGACCAAGAATTAGCAGAAGATTCACCAAATGATGAAAAGGTTGAAATAAAAGAAGAAATCGAACTAGATGGGATGTGGGATTTTATTCTCCCAACTGAAGAAGAGGCATAAGCAATGCCAGAAACTACCAAAAGAAAAAATTCTCCTGACACGTCTACCACAAATTAGAAGCAAAAATATGCTACTCCTGCAAAAGATAAAATAGTAACTAAGAAATCTAAAACCAGCCAAACTGACCCTATTTCTCCAGACTCCCTGAATGCTTCAAAAAGGTTGGTAATCTCAGATATGATCCAATACAATATAGTGGAAGACATGAAAAACACCAGAGCTAACATCACATTACATGAGCTCGCTAAACTCAAACAACAACAAAAAATCCTGTTAAGAGAATTGAAAGCAGTTCCAGTATCTCCCTTGCCATCTGCTGTAGTTACTCAAGCCACCTACAATATGGGAAAACCTCCTTCATCCTCAAATAAAGTATATCCTTCAGATCTAGTTTTGATTGGCTATCAATCTATTTCTCATGTCCCTCCCTTTATGCTTGCTTATGAAATTTCCAACATAAATGTTCATAATTGCCTTGTTGACTCAGGAACCTCCTCAAACATAATGCCAAGCGTTGTTGTACTAAATTGAACATTACACCTCAAAAATTTGTAGTACACATAGTTCAGTTAGACAGGATGAAAGTAGAGGTACTTGGAGAAATAGAATCAGTTTCAATTAGGCTTTCCTCTAATCCAAAAGTTTCACAAATAATTGATATATTGGTGGCTGATATCCCTAAATTTTATGGTTTTGGTTTTCAGCAGGGATTGGTCTAAAAAGTTGCATGGTTATTTTGTAACTGACTGGTCTCACATGTGGTTGCCACACAATGGTAAACCAAACCAAATTAGGGTAGACCGAGAAAAAATCATGAAGTATATGGTCATAGAGCTTGAGGGAAGCAATGAACCTGTTGCCTTCACTAATAAAATCATTGGAAACTATTCAACGAAGTCCTCTTTAGGATCTTTTAATGCTCAAAAGTCTCCCTTTTTAGATAATGTTGTAGTTTCTCAAATTGAGAATTTCTCACAAACATATGCTTCCAAGTGTTTATATTTAGTTAATGAAGTTTATAATGACTCTCTGTTCTGGACTCTCTTTTTTGATGGTTCTAAATCAGAAGACGGTGCAGGTGTAGGATGCATCTTGATCAATTTGCAAGGAGAGAAAATTATGCTGACCTGCAGACATGAATTTTAGTGTACAAATAATATCATCTAATATGAAGCACTGATCCAAGGACTATATAAAACCATCAGTCTTAATGTCAAATACCTTTGAGTCTATGGTGACTCAGAAATAATTGTGAAACAGGTGAGAAATATAATTCACTGCATTTCTGGGCATCTTAAACACTATCAATCTTTAGCTCAGAAATTGACTTCTCATTTTTCTGCTTTCAACACTTCTTCAATCCCTAGACTCCAGAATGCAAGTGCTGACTTACTTGCCAATGTGGCATCTAGACTTATACCATCATATGACTTTAGTCTAGATAGATTTTCAATAGAATTAATATTTATATCATCTATTCCCAACAATATAACAAATTGGAGAGTGTTCAATAGTGATACCAATATAGTAAATTTCCTTACATCAGAAGGATCATATGAAGAGCAGATCATAGACGAGCATGAGCATGATATAAAAATAAAAAATAATATTGATCTAAGCCCAATTCCTAAGTCTATGGTTAAGATGGAAGATCTTTATGATTTGAAAGATAGATGTAATAAAATTACTAAATCCAAAACTCAAATATCTACTCTAAGATTTGAAGTAGTAAACCTAGGATCAAATGAGAAACCTCAAAATATCAACCTAGGTCTTGACTTAACATCTCAAGAAAGAGCATCATTCATCAGGCTGTTCAAAACATATAAAGGTGTCTTTGCTTGGGATTATGCAAATATCAAAACCTATGATATTTCTATAATTCAACATACCATACCCATGACTTCAAATGAAAAACGAGTTCAACAGAAGCTTCGAAAAATTCACTCGAACCTTGAATGTCAAATTAAATCAGAATTGAACAAGCTTCTGAAGGCCAAGATAATATTCCCTGTCAGGAATTCTAAATGGGTATCGAATATGGTATCTGTGAGGAAAAACAATGATGATATTAGGATCTGCATTGATTTTAGAAACCTAAATAAAGCTTGCCAAAAGGATAATTTTCCTCTGCCTACTATGGAATAGGTATTGCAATTAGTTGCAGGTTCTGAATTAATGTCGTTTCTAGACAGATTCTCAAGATATAATCAAATCCTTGTGCATCCATATGACAAATTAGAGACAAAATTCAGGACTAAGTGGGGAACATATGCCTATCAGAAAATGCCTTTTGGACTCATAAATGTCGGTGCCACATTTCAAGGTGCTATGGACATTGCCTTCAGAGGTCTAATTAATAAATCAGTTGTTATTTACTTGGATGATATCACAGTCTATTCCAAGGATAGGAACAATCATTTAAGTGACCTCAAGCACATCTTTGAAAGATGCATGAAATATGGCATTTCCTTAAACCCCAAAAAATATTATTTTGCTTTACCGAAGGCAAACTCCTTGGGTTTATAGTATCCAAGAAAGGAATTTACATCGATCCTGATAGACTCTAAGAAATAGAAAAAATTCCCCTCCCACAAAATAAGAAAACCATTCAATCATTCCTAGGCCAAATAAATTTTGTTAAACGATTCATCCTAGATTTTTCACAAATAGTCTTACCCCTTCAAGCCATGATAAGAAATAATTTAGCTTTAAGATGGAGCAAGAATGAAAGAGAATCATTTGAGTTGATAAAGAAATCCGTTATTAATGCCCCTTCATTAACAACTCTTGACTTTCTCAAACCCTTTGTATTATATACTTTTTCATCCGATACTTTGTATGTTGCAGCTTTGACACAGCTGAACGATGAAAATGTCGAGGCACCCATATACTTTTTTAGTTCTAACTTGCAAGGTGCCGAATTAAATTATTCAGCTGCAGAAATGAAAGCATTTGTTGTCTTTAAAACTCTGAAGCATTTCAGACCTTTTCTTCTTAAAACCCATACATAGATAGTTGTACCCTACCCAGCAGTAAGACAACTATTGATTAAAAGAGAAGTAGGGAAGAAAAGAGCTAATTAGGTAACTGAACTCCCAGAATATGATGTAGAAATCTATCCAGCTAAAATTGTCAAGGGCCAAGGTTTTTGCAGGATGTTAACAGGAGATTCGCAGTTGCCATCAAAAGAAGATCAAGGTAATGAAGTATAAATATCAGAAGTAAGCCTCAACGATACAGAATCACAATATGTTGATTTGAAATTCTATCTTAAAAATGGATATGCTCCTATGCACCTTAATTATAAAACAAAGAGAGCTTTAATATTAAATTCAAATCAGTATGAGCTAGCCAATGACATATTGTTTAGGAAGAATTATGATTCTGTATTGCTAAGATGCTTAGAGAAACTTGAAGTTGAGAAGGTCATGGAGGAATTACATGATGGACCAGCTGGAGGGCATTTTGGAGGAAATACCACTGCTCACAATATCCTGCATGCAAGATATTACTGGTCAACGATATTTAAAGATGCACATGAATATGAAAGGAAGTGAAAAATTTGTCAAACTATGGCTAGAAGAGAAAGAAAGCCAACATTCCCTTTACAACTAGTTAACATCCAACAACCATTCGAACAATAGGGATTATATATAATTGGTGAGATTATTCCTAACTCTTGCAAGCAACATAGGTACACCCTTACAACTACTGATTACTTTACTAAGTGGGTAGAAGTTGCCCATTAAAGATAATACAAAAACATCACAAATTTCATTGATCAATGCATAATTACCTAGTTTGGCTTACCCTTAGCTTTAATGTTTGACAATGCATCTTACTTTTCTGGGAATGCAATGGTAGAATTCCCTCTTAAGCGAGGTTTCAAGTTAAAATATTTAGCTAATTATTATCATCAAGGTAATGTATTAGCAGAATCAACAAATAAAAACCTCGTCAGAATTATCAAAATAACTATTGATCAAAATCATCGGAATTGGCATAAAGCATTAACATTTGCTCTATGGGAAGACATGATTACTCAGAAATCCTCTATTGGTTCATCTCTTTCCCTAGTACGATCTATCAATGAAAGCCCTTCATCTTCTCTCCAAGCTAGACAATTTCAAATTCTCAAACTCGAAGAAGAAAGAGAAAAGGCTAAAGCAACCCACTGCCATCATCAACAAATAGTCAAAGCTTCCTTTGATACAACTTTTTCCAGTAAAAAATCCCTTGAAGTAGGTGACTTAGTTCTGAAATGGGACAAGGCACATGAGGAAAAAAGTATACATACCAAATTCTAAAGGCTGTCTGGTAGGAAAGATTCTTTGTCTGTTAATGGGAAAATGTTGAAAAGGTACTTTTCTTAGGAGATAACCTCTTCCAGTTTTGTAATATATTACTTTTTAGGAAAATAATGGTTAACTAGTATTTACTTATGGTTTTTCAAAATAAGTATTTGATAATATTTCTGATTTTTCGCTTTTATAAGAAAATAGGAGTTAAAAGGAACAATTAGGACATTTGAGCACTAAAGTAAACTTCATCTCTTTGGAAAAACTTAATCTTTCTTAAAAACATTTATTTTTACGAAAAACTCTTATCTTTATAGGATATGCAGGTTTTGTTATCAGTCAAGAAAAAAATCTTTAACCTAGCAAGGACTCCCTATAGAGCAATATCTTAAAAAATCTATCATTATCACCCAAAACCCCTAAAAAGGCCAATGGCCCAGCCCATCTGTTAAAATTTTCCTTTTTCAGAGTGTAATTCTAAAATATAAAAAAATTAAAAGATAAAGAGTCTCATTATGAGCTCATTTACGATGTTCATAGGGAAGTAATTAAAATTGATATTACCAATACTGCATATCAAAACAAGGTAATAGCTAATGATCTTCTTGATCAGAAGACAAGGGGTCTCATCAAGAGCCATCTTGTTCAATTTATTTACAACCTGTGAATGGCATTGTCATCAATAGGTTACCACGCCTAAACAATGTCTTTTGAGGAAAAATATTACATTCAAAAGGTAAAAAAGAAGGGACAAAGTCCAAGAGAGATTCAATTCAAACAAATATCATTTTGAAATCTGAATATTCATACAGATGGGATAATGGATCATTGTTGGTTAAAAAGGTAACCCTATCGAGGCTATTAATGTCTGCTAGCAGCAGAGGCTCTATCTGTGATAAATGAGTAAAAAAACAGAAAACTAATTTGTAGGAGGCACCTACCATATTATTTTAAACCTTATTATTGACTGATGCTAACATTTATATTTCTATCATTACAGGGGTGAAGTAATTAAGAAGATGGGTCTGAGAAAGTAATTGTGGTTCAAGAGAAATGTTGTTTACCTTATAACTCATGAAATCATTATTCTTATAACTCCAATTACTTTGAAAGTTTTTATAAATTTCAGAAAACTACTCAGAGATAACTGGTTCTCCCAAGTGAATCGCCAATTGTTGTACTATGAAACAACCCCCCCATTTTTATCTAACAATAGGTAGCATTTGAGTTATAAATGGGGACCCTTTAAAATTTTTAAGCCTAGAACAATAATGCCTAACTCTAAAGAAAAACTTAGCAAAACCTTGCAAAATGAGCTAAGGAGGAAACTTATATTGCAAATCTCATATCGCGCTTTTTCACATCACTATTTTATAAATCCTTTAAGAAATTGCGACATGCGAAAAGGTCTCCCGCTGCAATAACCTTATCTTGTCATTGCACAATCACATTTTTCAATTCGCAAAAAACTTGAACATGCCTTTGGAAAAATGTTAACGATTTGCGAAATGTGATATTGTGAATTTCACAATCGCATTTCGCTTGATATATCTGATAAGCATTACACGGTACCCCTTTAAAGGCCACGATCTGCGATTAAGGAGGTAAAGCGTGAAGAATAATTGTGTTTTAAATAATAAGAACAAACAAGTTGACATGTTATTAAATGTTTAGTAGCCCAAGGGAGGATAATCATTCTCCAGTTTATGGGTAGTTATAATCAAATATCTCATAAAAACCTTTCTCATGATCCAAGGTCATTTCACAGAAGATTTAAGTCTTAATTACTTGATATCATCTGCATTGATATATCTTGTCTGTTTTAGGCCAGCGACAAAAGACATGTCCTTAAGAAAGGTGATGCAGAAGCAAAGACCATTGTTGAGATAGAGGATACATATATGGCTCCTATCTTTGCTGATACAGTCTGTAATGTAGCTGGAGGTGCAACAACTTGGGAAGTAATTTACAAGAGACTGGAGGACGAGCATCCTAAAATTATTGTTATGAGAGTGATCCGGATTTAAATAGGAACACAATAGATTACAGAGATAACCATAAATACAGAGATGCGATAACCATAAATAGAGAGATGCAGTGGAAATAACACTTCATTTCATTAATGGAAAATACCGAAATATGCTTACAACCAGAATTGGAAATAACCCAGCTAGGACGATGGTAGCTTATCTCTGAGAAGAGATGTGCGG
>APFE031229136.1:273054-325515 GCA_000404065.3 Pinus taeda | reverse complement strand
AATTAAGGAAACTGAAAATGCTGAAAGAGACAATTGTGGGGGTCCAAATGGGATAGGTGGGTGGCCACCAACATCCACCTGGATCAGAGAGAAACAACTGGGTTGACAAAGTCTTTAGGACCTCAATGTAGGGATGCCTCATGTTCTTTCCTTCATAGGATAGGTGCAAAAGCCAAAATCCTTCCCTACATAGACATGACCAGATGGGTGGTCAAAAACCTTATCATTGAAGATAGGCAGTTCAAGAATTCAAGGATAGAGCTCGTAGGATCATTCAGGGCAGAATACTTGAAGGCAATGTATCACATACCTGACCCATAGGAAATATGTGACAACACATTTGTGGCTAACTTCACAAAGAATAATCCAGACCCCTTCAAGTTAATTCAAACTTAGAGAATGTTAGACAACAAATTCAAGTATGATAAATCGGGTATGTATGCAATAGCCTCTTTGGAAAACCCCTACAATTATGTAGAAACAATGTTATGTAGACTGTATGGACTGCCAAATAACACTAAGTTGTCAATAGAATGGATTCCCTTGATCGATACTTCTATCCTATTTAACAACTTAGCCACCTCCATTACTGAATATCGACATAAGAAAGCCTCCTCTTTAGATAACCTCCCTCCCTTCTATTTATGTGCTTATATTATGGATGCTATTTGTTTTTTCACGACATTTCCAACCATGGGTTGGCAATGGACCATACAAGATCGTTACCCAACCCACATCAATCATAAACAAATATGGGAATCACATTACATACCTCACTTCTACAAGATATTTCATTCTATCGTGTTGCCCCTACACCAAATGGTTTTCAATAAGAAAGCCCCTAGGTTTTCCCAAGAAGATGTAGCAGACCTGCTTGCCGTAGGCAAGTATTGCATTGAAGAATGGTTCACCTACATTAGGGTTTTTGGTAGCACTGCTGATCCACACATCCTTCCCTTATATGTTTCTAATAAGCTATTAGCAAGGGAGATTTCCTACCAGACTGTGGGAAAGGGCCTGACTAAAGTTCTTAAAGATGGCAAGAAATCATTATGGCCTACTTTCCCTATCAAATGTGGCTCTTTTACTTTAGCTAATTTTTTTCATGCTACTAAGAAATCAACACAAATGGAAACCCTCAGGCTTCGTACATTGTCTACAAGGCAATTCGACCCAAACAAAGTGGCATACAATGTCACTATAGGACTAAATCTCAAGGCATACAATCATGGAGATAATTACTTTGAGGATTTGTTATAGTCAATAGTTTCTTTCGAGCAAGAAACTGAATGGGAAAAGGTGACCCTGAAACCCCTAAGATTTTCAAATATTTCAGGAATTCAGGAATGAGAGGCTTCGAGTCATTCCAATACATCTACTAAAGCCCAAAGATAAGCCTAGCCCAAGTAACATTGTCGATAGTGTAACTCCTAGCTCTCAAAAGGACTCTTCGGTAAACATTGAGAATGCACCAGACACAGGGAAAGTCCAGGATGAAGACAATATAGATGAGTCCAACAAGAAGCTAGCCGAAAAACAAGTTCAGAAGCCCAAGGCACCACGACCACAGAGACAAGTTTAGAAGCCCAAGGCACTAGTTTGGAGTAGGAATGGGATTAATTCAATACAAAATTGCAAGACACCACCAAAGATACAAATACTCAAGAAACAGAGGAGTTCAAGACTCCTCTGAAAATTTATTAAGATACAGAGCCCAAGTTTATCGGCAAACAATCTACACCTATGGATCAAGAAGCAACAACATCCCAACATGCTGAGATCATCCCTGCTCTGCCCACATTAGAAATTGTTCTGAAAGTGATGGAGATACTTCTACTTGATGTATTCTATAGCCCTCTCTGCAAGGCTGTAGTCCAAAGGCAAAGGAAAAGGATAAGGGTAGATGCACCCAAATTCTCACTTGGAGATGAGCCAATGGACATTTTCTGGAAGGACATGCTTTTCAATCCGGCCGAGAACTTGACTAGACTGCCACAATTCATAGGAGAATACGCATCGACCACTATGGATAAGGCTACTAAGGTGTCTACTCTGCTAAAGGAAAGAGAGGAAAGAATTGCACAACTTGAACAAGAGCTTGAGACAGAAAAAGCAAGCGCAAACAGGCAGGAAGCCGAGAAACTCGCACAATTGTAGCAGGACATGGAAGTCTTGAAAATAAGTCATGAAGTTGACTTATTGGCAAAAAATATGAAGCTCCAGGAATTACAACAATCCTTGGATAGGTGTAAGGATGTTCCTACTGCTGAGGACTTCATCAAAGAGGCTCTAGAACTAAATTCTCTTCTAGTCAAGCATCAAGAGTATTTCTGCCAGAAGTTGTCACACATCACTCCCTACCTTATTACTAGTGACTAACTCATAGACAGAGCCATTGATTGGAGAACAAATTTTATTGATTTAAACACCAACATCTCCAAATTCATTGAATGGTAGGAATTAGAAGAGCGAAATAAGGCCAATCTACCCGAGATTTAGGAAACTCACAAAGACATCCTCTTCACTGATTGGGATGCTAGGATAAAACAAGCCGAGATGGAAGTCGCGAGGGAAACTGGAGTATCAACGAACATCATTATTAAGGTAGTAAATCATACCCTGTTCACCACCAATCTCATGAAGGAGGGTAACTCGAAAGAAATTCCCGACCTAACTTCTCTAAGTAAAGGCTGGCAAGGAAAAGCAGGGAAACAAAGAGATGCAATTATGAAACTGACTACGACCAATTGGGAGTCATATTGGATGTATCTGGTCAAGCCACATAGCTATATTATGACTCTCAACTATTTTCTCCATGCAACTCAAACGATGTTTCCACCTCTTGCCGATGCAATATTTACAGGACAACTCAAATCTCATTTCAGGCCACCTCCTCAAATTTAAAAATGATCGATATTTGTGATTTAAAGGACAAGTTGGTAGACAACATATCATCCTCTTAGTTTTGTTTAGTTGATCTCCGTTTATTTTTGGAGTTAGTTACCTATGTAGGAGGAAGGTTGTTTGAAACCTCCTCAAATTTTGTATAAGCTATTTTTTCATACTTACTTAGAATATTATTTATACCCTTCTCATGCATTTAGAGAAGGGTCCAGAATTTTATCAAAAACATTTGCAAAGAATGCACTATTGTAAGTTTGTGAATGCTTTGGTGAAATTATGGAACATGATATTTTCTTTTAGATATCAGACTACTTTCCTTTGTTGATGCACTTCTGTATTCTTGGGAGACAATTTGATTTGAAGGAAGAATTTAGTCTATGTCATTTGCCAAATGAGCATGACTTCATACATCTGGTACTATTATCATGTATGCATAATTATGTTTACATTTAATTAGTGGAAAAACTTTCTTTTCATGAATTATATGTGAGATTTATTGTTTTTGTGAAGCATTAAATGCACTTTTGTATTGATGTCGTAACTAAGGTTTTCATTTTCATATATAACTCATTAGACATGCGATATATTTTATAAATTCCTTTGATTAACAATTTAGTGAAAAGAGTTATATTTTATGTTATCATCTCCATTTAATTGTGTTCAATCCTTATTATCACATGTTAAAAGGATATCTTTGTAGATTGCATACCATGCAAGAACACCTGGGTTTATATTAGAATAGGTTAAGTTAGAGAAATTGCATCATAGAATAAGTCATTTAGATTTTCATTATTCTATTGTAGATCACTCAGGAACAACCCATTCTCATCTTAAAACCCATATTGGGAAATTGGTCCCATTATCCCCAATCGGAGCCACCACTTTAAATGGAAAAGGAGCCATCTTAAGGTCTGGACTGGGTGGTTATACCCCATGTTTTGGCAACAGAATTGTGTGGCCGCAACAGGACCATATAATTATTTATATTATATATATATATATTATATATATATTATATATATATATATATATATTATATATGAAAGCACCCAGATCTGATAAAATTCCATTCAATTTCGAAACTATAGCAGGAGAAGCGAGAGAGACAAAGGTTACACCTAAAGTGTCCCCACTTTGATTCCAGTCTTATTAAACAAACAACGGATAACATATAAGACCATTCACCCTTGGGTCTGAACTATTTCCAACTCAAAATGTTACTCAAGATGATGAACTAATGTGCCTTTAGGACCTTACATTCTCACCCATCAATGTCCTCTAGAAATAGAGAATGTTTGATTCCTCTATAATTACATCTCCAGAGAGGGAATCAAAAGAATCAATTGAATAAAGGTAATTCTCATGGATTTCCCATTAAATAAATCTATCCATTAGTTAGGGTTCAATGAAAATTTCCAGACGAGGGAAACAAAAATAGAGGAAGAACCAAAAGTGGAGGTGGGGTTATTCTCTTACACGGGAGTCAAATCCTCTTATGCAAGTGTGGTGGGATTCTTGGGGAAATTGGAAGGTGAGTTTAAGGGTTCAAAATAATAGGGTCAAAAACATGCTCACAAGTCAGTGCAATGGTAAGTCTACATTCATTTTCTTGAAAATATTCATATCGTCATCTAAATATGGTATATTTCAATCTTCTCCTAGTTTCAAATAAACATTAGAAAACCATGACAAGTGAACCACTAACAACACCTAAAATTAATGATACTTTGTTTAAATGCATGTTTGAGTGATAGATATGTCTACTTGATGGTGTGATATGCTTAAATGGTGCATTAACCTCTATACTAGCTAGTGATTTCAACCCTCATAAACAACCATTTCTTTTCTCATATAATGTAGTGTAATAGGGTAATTTTAGTACTGACCTAGGGTAATTTTTTCCTGGGGTTTGCTGTAGAAATTTAATTTTCTCTTTTCCTTGTTTAAATGTTTTTACCCATAAAAAATTCAATAATTATTGAATTCCATTACAATAAAACAACAATCAATATGCCATCACAAAAAAGGGGGATCTTCTACATGATACTAAAGTGCCTTGCATTCTGGTTTCCCGCTAGATTATTTTGTGAATCTTTCAACAACAAATCCCAGAATTTTGTTGATGGCATCAATGATGTAATTGTGGATCCATGGTTTTAATCACCTTTCTTTACAAATTATCCAAGTATTATTGAGTAGAGGCATTGCCCTAAGGGTTGAAAATCTAAGGGTTTCACATTCTTCACATTTTTAAGGCTCCCTTGGAGAGCCCACTTCAAGCATTTGATATAGAGAATTTCTTGGAAACTAATTTTTCAGGGTCATCCTTTTCTTTCTTGACATTTGCTCTAGATTTATCAACATACTTAAATAATATTTTCTAGTGGAATCACGAAACTAACATTTTCTCTAGATTCATCAACATACCTATGAAAAGTTTTCTAGTGAAATCACAAATTTGTTATGATCATGAAGCAAAAGTTTTAGGCCATCTATTTTCTAGAGTTCAAAACCATTCTTCAAATAAATTTTTCTTTAGGTTTTTCAACAGATCTGAGATCTAATTCATTTTTTTTATTCACATATGAAGGTGCACACTACTTATCAATCCTATCAATTTCAAATGCGATGATATAATCTTTGACCCCATCACATTTGGAGATATTCCTTATGTTCAAGAAGTATGCATTTTTACAGTGGATGCTTTCCTTTATTGTGATATGAGGTATATTTATCAATTGATGGAGTTGGTTAATGATGGTATTTACAAGGATATGAAAGCCTACTTTCAAGAGGAAGCCAAGCACTTCCCCACCTTCTCTGATATATATTTTACTCACAAGTCCACTAGATTTGTCTCAATAATTTTTATAAATGATTTTATGGATGATCCTAAAAGTCAAGATAATTCAAAGGATGTACTATTTTCAAAAGCATAATTTCAAAGCATAAATAGCTAGAAATATGTCCTCCTAAAAATAATAAGCTTACCCTCCACCAAACAACAATTGTCCATATGAAATTTTGTCACCCGTCTATCCATAAAACTGCTCACAAGATGCCATATATTTGACCATAGAACCATCCAGAAAGGGCCACTTGCCAGTCCTGAATAGGGCCAAATTTTGGCATGTTCATCTAGCCTCATACTACGCATTACCAAAAATGATATGTTCCTTAGTCTTTTCATTATTTCGTAGAATTTGTAGCCTCAGAAAACTTCACATGGTTACATTGTTCAATAGAGACCGTAGCATCATAAGACTAGCATGGTTTCAACAAAATCTTCGCATTGTTCCATAGAAAGTTTTCTGCCACAAAATTTCACATTTGTTGAGCCACAAATATCATTTTAGATGATCTAAAAACTATTTCTTGGAGGATAGAAAATCATATCTATTTATGTATGTTCATTCATGCAAAAACGTGTGTCCTTACTTGGAACTAACTTGAACAAAAGGAGGGTTGACTTGACTAGAAAAATAAATTGTATTTCCTCTTTGACTTGCACGATGAAAATATTGACCATAGCTGCCATTTTTCAACAATTAGCGTGGGATATATGGCATTCAAGAGGGGTCATATCTTCATTATATGACCACATTTACCATTAAATGGGGAAGTTGTGATATGATTTTTTCTATCTAAAGCCTCTTCTTCAGAATAAATGGGGATGTTGTGAATAGGGCCAACTTTAGTTTGCAATGAATATCCATAAACCCATGTAATTTGTATATACACCACAACTAACCCTCTAAGGGAATGCACTATACCTCCTAAGTTGTGAGTAGATAAACACTCAAGATACATTTGTAATATCATCTTATTGTTGTGTTATACAAGTGTCTCATCCTTATATCCTATCAACACTTCATCTAGCATCACACTCTCTTTCACAATTTGATCATTTGTTAAATGGTTCTCTATCAAATATTTTGTTTTAATGTTATTATGTGATTTCTCTCTAAAGGTACACTGTTAATTTCTTATATTACACCCTAGTGAAAATTTATCTTTAGCACTAGAATATGCTTATCTTCTCTTTGTGAACATTTAGGGTTCATTAGTTGGTTACATTCAAACCTTTCTCTCTCTTATGAATCTCAATAATGACTAGAACCTCACGTGGAAAACCACTAATGAAGATTATAATATAATTGGGGGGGAGAGAGAGAGAGAGAGAGAGAGAGAGAGAGAGAGAGAGAGAGAGAGAGAGAGAGGGGCAATATTAAAAGAAAAGAAGTAGTGTTTCATAATGTTAAGACCCTTTAGGTTGCACAAATGGAAGTACCTATAATTACAATGATATAATCAATTTCATAATTTAAAAAACATAACTTAAGATTCTAAATTTTGGAAAAATAGTTGTGCACAAGAAAAATATGTTCTCTACCACTCCACAATTTTTGTAACAAGATTCCATCGTTTTGATATTCAAAGGTTGACGAAAAACATCTGCATTATATTTTTCATGAAAAATAACATACCAATGTTTGGAAAACTAAAAATTCATATATCTATACACAATTTATATAAATAAAAACTATATATTTGCAAGACAAATTCATTTTCCTACATTTCACGTTCTTCCACCATCTTCAAATTCATTGTGTAAATACCTCTAATCATCTATCCAAATTGACATGTTGTTGTTTCCAAGTTTTCATTACCACTAAAGCATCATGAGAGACCATCATTAGCTTTCCCCACCCAAGAGTTTATTTTGGAAAATAACTCATGCATTATTTGCACTAGAAGATCTAAAATAATGAAAACTATATCTCAATATTAACTACCAAAAATAAAAATGAAGATGAATTGCATGCAAGGGATTGAATAACATGTATAGTGTATAAACATAAAACCGAAGATGAGTTGCATGCATGGAATTGAATGGCAAGCATAATTTTGGATCAATTATCAACATACTCACCCTCAAGTTAAGCGACCTTACAATCTGATCCCAAAGAGTCAAAAACTAGACTTCTACAGTTGTCATAGTAAAAATGTCTACAAGATTCCTTGAGATTTGATATACCTTAGTTCTACTTCCTTATTTTACACCAAGTATTGAATGAAACAATACTTTAAAACAAAATGTTGTGTCCTACTATGATGGAATGGATTCTTAGTCAATTTGATGGCACTCATGTTAGCACAAAAAATAATTGTTAGCTGGATATTTTTCTTTCCAATTTCTTCCATAAATTTGCTAATCCATAATGCTTGTGTACCTATAGATGTGACTACAACATAATCTACTTATGTTGATGAAAGTGAAACTATACTTTTCTTCTTCAAGTTCCAAGTAATCAAGCCTGAACCAAAAGAAAAGAAATCACTAAATTTGGACTTTCGGTCATCCAAACCACCTAGTCATAATAATTATAACAAATAAGATTAAACTGTTTAGAAGTGTGGTAATTAATACCAAAATTTAGAGTCCCTTTCACATACCTTAAAATTATATTTGTTTCCTTGATCTAGACTTCTACAGTGACGAAACATAATACATATACAAACATAAACATCAAGACGTAGTAGACATAAAACTTCATTTTATTAATATCAAAGAAGTAAAATATGATTACATACAAAATGGAAATAAAATAAGCCGGGTAATGGTATATTATCTCTACGAAGAGATGTGGCAGCTACATGCCTCTAAACTATGCTAAAATGAGGCTCAATGGTCTTTTATCATTGAAAAATAATCAGAAACCCTAAACATCCAAAAACCTAACCCTAGGAGATGAAGTACCAAAAGCTTGTTGGCCCCGTTAGGGTAAGTTGGAACGTCAACTTCATGGGGCTGTAACTTTGGCATACGATCTCCATTTGGCTATTATAATACCTCGTTTTAAAGATATTGAAGAGGAGGAAAAAAACAAATAGAAGTATTCATTTGGCACTTTTTCAGTCTCTCTATTTTCCATAAAAAAACGTCTTTTAGTCCCTCAAAACAGCTCTAGAAGTTTAGGACCGAAAAAACCACCAAAATAGTAAGTTGTGCTACAATTACGGAAACTGAAAAGAAACAATGGTGGGGGTCCAAGTGGTATAGGTGGGTGGCCACCAATATCCCCCTAGATCATTCCTTCATATGTATTTCAAATGACTCTATCATGTACGTTGAAACAAGAGACATTGAATAAGTAATCTCAAGTCTTGTGTGGGTTAGAAAATAATACTTCTCTAATCCATCTCATCAAATACTTAGAATCAACATCTTACACAACACAACTACACGAGAAATTAGATTGGAGGTTGGTTTACAATCAACCATATCAATTTTCATCCATATATATTTTGCATATTTTGTTTGACAAATGAAAATTTCATTCTCACTTTGATAAACCTCCAATATTGGAAAATATTGCATGAAACCCAATTATTTCATCTCAAATTCATTCATCATAGAAATTTTGAATTCATCCTTCAGCTTAGAACCACCACCCATTTACAACAAATCATCAACATACAAACTTAGAATAAGAATGTCATTACCTTCTTGTTTGTAGTAAAGGGTAGGTTCATTCTTACTTCTTTTGAAACTATTACTCTAAAATATCAATCAATCCTAGCACACCATGCTTCTAATGGTTGATTGAGGTTGTACAATACCTTCTTCAAATTGTATACTTGATGTTATTTTCCTTGGGCACCAAAACCCTATGGTTGTTACACATAGACTTCTTCTTTTAAGTACCCATTCAAAAAGGAACTTTTCACGTTCATGTGATGAATACTCCATTTCTTTTGAGTTACTAGTGAAATCATCATTCTAACAACCCCTTATCATGTTACTAGTGCTGCAAATGTCTCTTCATAGTCAATCTCATACCTCTTTTTTAAACCTTAAGCAATTAATCTTTCCTTGTGTCTTTCAATACTCTCATTACCATTTCACTTAGTTTTTTAGGCTTGTTTACTACCAAATTGTTTCTTGTTACGTGGAAAATATGTAAGATCGCAAGTATCATTCTGATGAATGAAATCTATCTCCTATTGCATTATTTTCACCAAAACTTCATTAGCACATCCATATTGAAAACATGATGATTCAAAATCACGTAAATAAAAATTTACTACATCACCAATTAGGTTGTTTCCGTGTTCTTGACTTGTACTCCCTTGATAAATGTCACTTAATCCTCTTACCTTCCTTGTAGAAATCGAACTTGAAGTTGGACTTGCACTTGCACTTGGAACTGAAAAAATAGATGATGGGATATTGTTGGATTTGTAGCACTTGAAAATAAAATATTATTGGGTTATTGATGATCAATATCATTAATAATGCCTACATTCAAAGTAGATTCTTCCATCTCAACATGGCCATTTTTATGAACAAAACTCCCCTTCCGTCAAAAATCGCTTCTCTTGATGCAATAATGCTATTAATGAGAGGATTATACAACCTTTAGGTTGTACCTTTTTTATTATATCCAATAAAAATGCATGAGTTAGTTTTTGTATTAGACTATAGTGATTTTTTGTGATAACATGAGTTCCATCAAATTGACCAAGAATCTAATGCATGATAGTACAAAAAATTAATTTGATTTAAAGTATCATTTCATTGGAGAATTGATGTAAAAAGAAGTAGAACTGAGGTATATAAAGACTCCATAAAAAATTGCAAATATTTTCACTAAGGAAGTTACAAAATGGTAGTTTTCAACTCTTTGGGATCAGATTGTGAGCCCTCTCAACATCAAGGGGGAGTATCTTGATAACTTATGTGACATTGTGTATCTCATTCATTTCCATACATGCAATTCATCTTCATTTTAGTTTTTTATACATTATGCATATGATACAATGCATGTCATTCATCTTCAATTTTATTCTTTATATTCAATGTTTAAATATTATTTGCATTAATTTAAATATGACACTGTGAATAATGCATGAGCTTTTTTCCAAAATAAATTGTTGTAAATATTCAATCATGAGTAGTGAATTATTTGTTCTATAAGGACGTAAACTCCATTATTGAGAGACACATCCTTCTTTATGAAGATGAGTGTTGAACACCTTTGGTTCTTTCAGCTTTGTAGAATGAAAAATTATTTTTGTTTATGCCTTGGATTTAAGTGATTATGTTTGATAATGTTTTCTCCTCTTTGGAGGACATTAAAGGTATGCTCCAAAACTAAATATTTTGCTTGGACAATGTGGACTCTCCCTTGGCTCATGTAGAAAGCTTCCTTGCGAGTGACTTTGCCTTTGGTGACCTCACAAATCATCTGGGTGATCATTTCCCAGATGGTCTTGCTCTAATTTCCTCTAATCACGACTAGAAATGGCAGTTACAAGTATTTTTGTCATAACGTTTTGTAAGTGGCCTTCACATATATATTTTTTAGAGTGGTATGCATCTTATTTTCATTCTGAAGTATATGGATATGGTATTTTTTTGTTTGTTATTATGTTCCACTTCTTTTGGATATCATAGGGATGAGGTGGTTATGAATACTTCTCTACAGTTTCTCTAGAGGTCGTTGAGCCTTTATCTTTTGTTTCTTTATAGACACTTAGGTTCAAAGATATGTGGTCATGGGTATCATTGATATGATAATGAAATTGTTTTTGTGTCTTGTGGCCAAATCGATTACATGGTTTTTCTTGGAGAAACGGTTTGAGTGCTATTTGATACAATCATGCCTCTTTTTTCCATCCTCATTCATATGTTATGCTAGGATTTTTTGGGCGGATTAAGGTTTACCAAAGCTTTGAATAATTGCATAACACGCGAAATTGGTTCATATACATTGTTTTTGTCTTGGAGGTGGTTGTCCTTTAACGTCTCCCCTTAGCACCGACATTGTAGCAATTACTATGTTTTCTAATGGTAGTTGCATTGTCATATGGTATAGTGTGCCTTATGGTTTTGTGTGACTTATGGATACTTATGAATGATTTTGTATGCCTTTTGGTTTCTTATGGATAGTGTCATGTGCCTTATGGTTGCTTATGGTCCATTCTATATGTCTCATGTGCACCTTATGGATGTGTATGGTCAATTATGTGTGCCTCCATTGTGCTTTATTTGGTCATATTGATAGTTCGGTTTGATGTTTTGATTTTAAAGATGGATTGTAATTTCCTTGTTGTTTTGATATTTGTTTATTAGGGGAACATATTTTGGCTCTAATGTTTACAAATTTAGGTGATACTACTTTGTTGGGTATGGGTGATATTGATTTGTTGGGATAGTTTGCTTTCCTATGAGTTCTAAAAATTGTTAATGATGTAACCTTTCGTTTAGATGTGATTACAAATTGCAACAATTTACTAAAACCGAAATTGCATTTTATTATTTTTATTTTATCACCATTGTTATTTTTTTATGATACTTCAAATATCCTAGAATTGGAAGCAAAGGATGAAACAACTAAGTGAATCAATGAAGCAACTAATAGAGAAAATTGACAAAATTGAGTTGAGAGAAAAACAAAAGTTAACTTGGGAAACTAATTAAATACATCAATGAGCACAACTTTCAAGTAACCATCTCATAACAAAATTTATATTCAATATGAGACCCTTTTTTATAGTACACTATTATTGTAACGCCTATAATTATACATTATGGGACACGAATTTTTCTTTGTCATATTTTTTGGATGTAAATTCTGTAAAAAAAAATCATGAATATTTATTTTCAAAATATTCTCTCAATACACAAAAATGGACCTTTTGGTTCTTTTAGGAAATTAACACAAAAACCATCAATACCATTTTAATAATAATAATAATAATATCCATTTTTAAGGTCACAGCCAAGCCAGACACCAAATTGGTGTATCAGACCCCCTTGTTTGTGGGACAAGGGACCCACCTCCGCGCAGTGATTTGAACCTGTGACCTCTTAGGAGGAAACACATGCTCTTAACCATTAGGCCCACTCAAGCTGTATAATTAAAAGTATAAATGGTTATCAACTCTATTAAATTTAGTATAATAAAAGGATAAAATTATTTCAAAGTGGTTAAACTCAAAAACACAAATGTATTCCATTAAAATATGAAATCATCAATATATCTTGATTTCATTCTAAATAAATGTTTAAAATTATTTTGTAAACTTTGTAATAAAAAATAGCAACCTTAATATATTTTAATTTGATTTTAAATAGATAGTCAAAATTGTATTTCAAAGTAATAAATATATAAAAATATTACCTCAAATTCATATTCAATAATAATAAAAAATTAGACCTATATAAATTATATAGATTCATATTTATGATGGATTTATTGAGTATTAACACTTTCAGATATTTGAAGGTGTAAATCTTTATTTTAATTTTACGTTTTAAATTATTATCTCATTTTAAAGACATGACTAAGCAATACACCAAATTGATATATAAAACCCATTATTTGTAAGACAAGAGACCCACCAAACACATATTCTTAACTATTAAAACCACTCAAACTATATATATACAAAAAATTTATCTTTCACTTTTATATATAAATATAAATACATATACTCAAAAGCCACACTAAATATTAAAATAACATTATAATATAATTAAATTATAAAAATTAAAATACCACCCCAATTTACATCATACCATCGTTAACCAAAATTAGTGGGAAATTTTATTTGGAGAGTGGTTAACGGACCCACTTCATATCCATCACTTCATAAACGGCCACTGAAAATGTTTTAAAAGCTATTCCAACCTACGAGGATGCCGGAAAGGCGGGGGACCGAGGCAAACCAAGCCGACCATAGGGTACTCGCACCACACAAGCGTATTTATATATTTTGCCCGCTTCGGGACGATAGGGTACTCGCACCACACAAGCGTATTTATATATTTTGCCCGCTTCAGGTTGACATACGGTGAACTCTGTTTCGCTCTACACTGATACGCTGCCTTTTCATTCGGAGAAATAAGTTTGGAACCGTTGCATTCAAGAAATACATTCGGAAAAGTCATGGAACATTTACGTGAAAAGATTTTCCATAAACGTTTTCTTCCACGAAGGACAGCTCTGCTTCGAGCTTTCACTCAAGGTATTAACTCATTTCAACCTATCATTTAAATTATTTAAGTTGTGTCGAAAGGTTTGAGGGATATTTATTTTTTAGTCTATAGATTCATTAATACGATTAGGCTGTATATGTAGATTGTTATATTTAAATAAATATATACAGCTTGATTGTATTAATGGGTTTATGGTTTGTTAAATATTAATTGCCAAAGATTTCAGGTTTGCTGTTGCGAAAAGTTTCAGGTTTATGGTTAAACAAGTTGTCATATTTTGTTTAAACTAATATCAGTATATACAATTATATCAATCTATTAATGAGCTATGAGCCTAGCAATATGTATTACTTTTTAGATTTAAGATATCATATACTACTCGGCCCATCCCATTTATAAATTGATAGCATTGTATTGGTTGTCCATCATCAATATTACCATAACAATTAAACGTTATGTTTATTGCAGAATTGCACCTTCTTGTGGAGCAATGTGACCCTGCAGGTAAGTTGACTGGACTATTGCTTTTGAAAAATTGAATATTCCCTGTGAATTTTATCAGTTGAAAGACCTACTAATAATTTGCAATGCAGAGGATCCTTTATGCCTCTACGCCTCCTCCCGAGACACATGGGCTGTAAAGCCACCGCAAGAATACCATCCTTGTACCCGTCCTGAGCACTACGTTGGCGTGAATGAGAAGATGCTCCAAATGAGCTTAATGGAATGGATCCGATTTGTAGCCAGGTGGTCAGATGCTTGGTTGGTGAGATGTGCTTTTTTCAGAGGCGCTCGCCTTAATGCAGAGCACAGGTTAGATCACTCCATGAAAACTTAGTTTTCAAATTCTGCTAATAATCCAGTTGCACTTTAACGTTAACTTTGCTGCAAAGTAAGGGTAGTGGACCCTCAGTGAACGGTCGTCTTTAGTGCTGTATTGAATCTAGTTAATGCTACCTTCATTGACCATTATCCCAGGTTCATAAGCTGAAAAGAAGAATTTACCTGTTTTCTCAGATCAGCCATCCAGTCCTGTTATTTGGATATGTGATCGAAATTGATATGTTAGAAGTTACTTACTAAATTTAGGATACCACTCATCTAGCTTTTAAGGATTGGAGGATTAAGGATTATATAAATACAAATTTGTATCCGGAAATTTCCACCTTTAGAAGTATATATCAAACTTAACAAACCATTTTCAACTTTGTTTATGGAGAACTTGGAATGATTTGCATGTGCCAAATAAATTTAGCACAAACAACCGTAGTCGCCTACTGTACTTCAAACTCATTATCCCTCTCGTTATGCATGCACTCTGGCACACAATATATTAGGACTATTCTGGGTATTATTCTGATTTGGGGCTGCCATTTTTTGCAGGGCCATTCTATTTGAGAAGATAAATAGCTTGAGCACTCTTCTTGAGGAAATCGAAAGATATTATGCCTCTGAAGGGATACCACAAAGTGTCGAAAACATGTACAATATGAGAAATATCAGGGTTATTAGAGCGAGGAACTCTAAACCCACTGAAGTTGGGGAAAAGCCAACGAATAGTGGTGACATCAAAGGAAAAGTTGTGGGTGGAAAACCTAATGAAAACCACTTTGTCTTAGAAGATAATCCTGTTGTTTTGGAAAACGTTATGAGGAAAATCATGCTTATTAGAGCGAGCAAGACTAAACCCATTGAAGTTGGCGGAGAAACCGGGAATAGCAGTGACATAATACGAAATGTTGAGAGTGAAAAACCTAATGAAAACCACGTTGTCCTGGAAGATAATTCACTTGTTCAAGAAAAAGATGAAACTAACTGCGGAAAATGCAACAGGTTATACCAGGAAGGCCAGTTTTGGATACTGTGTGACGCCTGCCACACGTGGTATCATGGGCGTTGTGTGCGTGTGAGTAGGAAGAAAAGCGAGGACATTGGATTATACAAGTGCCCTCAATGTCGTGTGAAAGAAAGATCCATGAAACGTAAAAGGGAATAGCATCATTGGTTGTATGCCCTTCCACGCTGAAGTTTTATAAACCTATGTGCCATTTTAATGGGGACGCGTCCAATAAATGTCATGAAACATTTTTCCTGAATAGTTATATCGCAGAGCCCTTACTTTCAGAATCTAAACCATTCTGGATATAAGTTTATAGAATGAATAAGAGCTTCAACTTGTTGATGTCTTTTTGCAGTGACGAGGAAATTGGCTTATGGAAGCCGTAAATAGAATTTTTTTCAGGATATTGCAATATACTCATGTTATGCTACTGAATCATGTTATGCTACTGAATCTGACGAGGAAATTGGCTTATGGAAGCAGTAAATAGAATTTTTTTTCAGGATATTGCAATAAACTCATGTTATGCTACTGAATCTGGGTGAGGAGATTATCATTAAATCTTCCCAATTACCTTAGTTAGATATCATTGATGTTATGTATTGCTTATATTTGTCAATTTATATCAGTATCTTATATTTGTCAATTTACATCAGTATCTTCCATAAATCTAGTACATATTTATTCCCACCCTTTATTATCTTAGTTGCATTAAGACAAACTCAAACTCCACCCTTTAATAGCTTAGGTGCATTAACAAAACCTTTGGACATAAAAAAATGCATTATCACCTGCTCAAGGCTCAGTTTATAGCAGTTGCCTCAAGAAGAAATTGATGTCCCATTTTCTAAAGAAATTGGAATAATATGTAACAGTATATTAAATGTATTAAAAAAGTGAATCAAAGTAACAGTTGGCTTAAAATAGTTATTGAAGAAATGGATGACTTATTCTTAATGTATAAAAAATTGAAACAAAGTAACAATTGGCCTAAAATGATCATAGAAATATATTGAGTGTGCCTAATAGTTAAGAGCATGTGTTTTCTCCTAAAAGGTCACAAGGTTAAAACCAGAGGGAAGGAAGGAAGAGGTATCACCAGTAAGATAATGTCCTAGAGAGTCTCCATTGTCCTGAAATATTTCATAGTGCCATAGGAGTGCTGGTAGATTAGAAAGCCTGACCCATATTGACAGCTTGGTAATAACAATTGTGGAAGGGTCAAAACTTTGGAACCAAGGGATTAAACCCAGTATAGCATTGCCTCAAAACCAAATCCCTTTGGATAAATCTTTCTAATAATCTTTTGATTCCTCAAATAACACAATGAAGAATCCTTTTGAGCATAACTTTGCATTTTTTAGTCCATACAGAATGCATCCATTGTTAGAGATCGATCATGTGGGACTAGAAGCCATTAAAATGATAGATTAAGGCTACCTTAGAAAAGAGTTGGTGAAGTTCCTCCATACTTGAGTGATCTAGGGTTGATCCACCTTAGGAGGGGGTCAAGCATGGACCACATCTTTAAAATAAAAGGTTCTAGAGGAGGAAGGCTTAGCTCCAATCCCCCCTCTAAACTTAGAACCATAAAAATAGTAGCATCTTTACCAACGATGTAGGCTAAGAGAGAAGCATTGTCTAGTTAATTACCTTAAAAAAGAAAGCATTGCATGATTAAGGGGATATTTTATGGAAGCTCTAAGTAAAACTTGAGGTCATAAACCAAATTTGAGAACAAAACCCCAATGAGTAGCATCTTTCTTGAGGGGGGCTTGACAAAGATCTAAAAAGAAAGTTGTGAATCTCGCACCTGGTCTCTTGGTAGCATATAAGCAAGGAGCTACCCCAGGGATCCTCTACTCACCCCTCTACAATATCTACTTCTTGTTGCATTTTGAACACGATGTGCTTCCATTACTAGGTTTTATGTCCTTGATTTTCCCTCTTACTCCATTATGTTAAAAATTATTGCAAGAGAAAAATTAACACAGCAAAAAAACATATAACATGGAAACATGAACACCATGTTTACTCTAGGAAAATCCTAACTTTGGGGAAAAACTAGCTAATGGAATTCCATAAGATCCCTTTGCAAACAATCAGCCAAGTGAGACTTCACTTCTCACATCCCCTTGCCCATTACAATAGAGTCATCAGCTAGGCTTTTAAAGGCTTCATTACATGAATTCCATGGGTAGAAAACCATGAGTAAGCTAAACCATGTGCTCGAAACCACTACTATTTGACCTAATCAACTTTGACTCTTTCCCCAAGTCAAGTTTAGCTAACAATCCCCCCTTTAAACTTCCACTTAGGGTCTCTCTTAACCAAATCCAAACAAACCAATCAAGTGAATTAGCATCTCTCACTAGTATTTACCCTCCTCAAATTTTAAACCTACTGCATTTGTTAACCTATCATGCCCCCTATCACCTAGATCTAACACCAAACTTTTTTGGAAATTTCCCATGGTATACATGCCTTACTGGCTCTTACAGCAATATTCCCATTTACATGCAATAAAATTTTGAAATCCATCATGATAATTTTTTTAATTATTGTTGTTATCTTTGTTATTATGCTCTCATATTCACATATGATGCTACATTGTTGTGCATTCTATCCCATTTACATGCAATAAAATTTTGAAATCCATCATGATAATTTTTTTAATTATTGTTGTTATCTTTGTTATTATGCTCTCATATTCACATATGATGCTACATTGTTGTGCATTCTATCCCTATTCATTACGGATGCTAGAATTTACCTTGATGGTTATCAACATCGCCACGATTATGTAATTCCATGCCCCAGCACGTACTGCTAGTGTATGCAATCCATTGTATCATTCTTATGCCTGTGATTAGAATGAAATACCATGAAGAGTCCTTAAACTCCACTGACAATGATTGTTCCTCCTTCATGCAAATTAAATTTCGTGTGCATTGGTGGGCACTTGATTAGGGATGCTTGGTGCATGTCATTTGCATAGGAACTGAAACTTAGTAGCTACACTCCCTTTTGCAACAACCTTGAGCTTCCCATAAGAGGATTTGAAAATTACTAAAGATTTCAAAAGGCCAAAAGAACATAAGAGAATAAAATCAAAATAGGAAATGGAGTAGATGAGATAAGAAGTAATAAATGACTAGAGTGAAATTCAACTAAAGTCAACTGAAATCAAATTGACTATGACACCTGGATTGACAATTATAACACTTAGAAAGCAAGAACTGGTGGTTGGGATTAGTTTTATTCTTTTGGCTCAACAATGATAGTTATATCCTCTTGTGCTTCCTTCTCTACCTTTGTCACTTCCTCTGCTATTGCAAATGGGTTGTCTTCCACCTAGTTTTCAAACCCAAGTGTGCTTCTCTCACCAAATAACATCATATATATGATATCCTTTTGTTGCGTTATGTGCAACCACTCATCACTATCTAATTGTTCTTGATCCAAGGTAACATAAACAATTATAATTGTTGGATTCACCATACCATTGGGTGCTCCAACTGAAGCTTCACTATCATTAGTAAACTTTGTTGTTGGCTTCACTAAATCATCATCCACTTGTGGTTGTGCCCATTGAGATTCATGAGCATTTGTGTGCTCTTTCTCTGTTGCTTTTGTAGATTCTTCATAATCATCATCTTCGTCATCCACGTTCAAGTGGGATTCACCAAAGTATTTATATTTATGTATATATGTTTTTATAGATCCACCTTGATTTTCATCCTTAATAAGATTACTCCCCCTTACACCAGAACTCTACTCAAGGGTTTCCCAAGCCTCCTTGGTTGTCTAAGTTATCATCTATGCATTCCTTTATGCATTTAAATGTGAAGGAATTATTTTGCCTTTTGCCTTTCATCTCTCTCAAATATATCTTAAATAACTCTTGTTTCTTCTTTGACTTTCTCAACCTCTTGGTATTTCCCATTTGTTGAGCGTTGGCTGACTATGACTAAACAAGAAAATTGAATTGCATACATAATGTCTGCATGTGGTTGGGCCTCTATACTGGATTCTCACCTTCTTACCTTCTACAAAACAAACAAATCTACAAATTCTTTATAATGGAAATCATTTCACAAACCCTTGTACCTATTAAAAAAAAGTATTGTAATCTTTATGAAAAACACCCCATTGTTTTTTTAAAAACACTTTTTTTTAAATGAATATCTTTTGTCCTTTTTGTAAAGAACAATCAACATTTCAATGAAGCCCTTTTTAAAAAATTACACGAGCCTTTTTAAAGCACTTTGTATTCAAAAATTACACGAGTTCTTTTTTAAAAATTTGAAATGAACTCACCAAAGTGGAGATCTTAGATGAATGACCTTTTAATAAAAAATGAGGCATGTTTTTTTTTTAAATCTTGAAACATGATCCTTCAAATGTTGATTTGTGCTCTTTTTAAGTGGTCTAGGTTGCATAAGATTTTGTAACTCTTTTAAATTTATGGTGCTAATGCATCGTTCATTGCTATGCGGATGAGTTACTCGAAGAAGCGTGTAAGTGATGCAAAGTAATGTGGTTTTTCAAACAGCTCAAGTGCATTCTAACATGGGCTTCAATAACATGATTGTTCAGACCACTCGAGTGCATTTTTGTAAACACGTCGAGGGATTTGAAAAGAAAAAAAATACTTTTTCATCAATGCACAGTGATTCTTCTCGGCGTTCAATGGGTTGGAAGAAATAGGCTTCTTGGTAGGAGTGGGATTCCTTGCAGCTGGCTTCAAACAGCATAGGCTTCTCACAGTTGCTTCAAGTGCGCTCATGTTCTTTGCTGCTCTCTCAAGGAGTATTATGCAGGCTCGCACTCTTCTCTTTGTTTCTCTCAAAGAGACTTATGTAGGTTGTGCTTTCATACCATGCCTATTCTCACCGTTGCTTCACGTTCGCTCATGTTCTTTGTCGGTCTCTCAAGGAGTATTATGCAAGCTCTCACTTATCTCTTTGTTTTCCTCAAAGAGACTCATGTAGGTTGTGCTTTAATATCATGTATAGGCTAAAAAACAAAAGAGAATAAAATCAATATAGGAAATGGAGCGGATTCAATATTCACATTATTTAGTAGTTCTTAAATAAGATTACATAGGATACAAGTAGTAATAAATGATTGGAGTGACACTCAACTAAAATCAACTAAACTCAACTCAATTCAAACTAACTATGACAAGTGGATTGACATTTATGACACCTATCAGGAATTGGTGGTTGGAATCATTTTCTCCAATAAACACCTCACAATTCTCTTTGGTTCCATTCACCAACATTTGATGACAACATTCATATCACACCACCCACCCTTAGTTTATGAACTTTCATTTCTCTAGGGTTTATCATAATGGATTAGGCACAAAATGAGTAACAGTGCCACACTTTTCATGTACAATAGTTCCTTAAATTCTCCTACACATCTTAATCTTGGACAAACATCCTTTCCTTTAAACACCAGAGGCAAGTCCACTTTCAGTTTATTATGCTTAGGAGATTAAACAAATACCACATCAATAATTTCCTTAGTTCCATGGAGTAGGTGAACCTTACATGGAAAAACGCTTACTTTCTTAATTAAACTGCTTGAGCTAGGGCCCACAATCACCTCAATCTCAAATGTGTTAGACTAGAAGAAATGATGGCCAACCTTATTCACAAGGCCATGAATTTGACCACTTTCAGTTGAAAATTGTAACTAGGTCCAGTCTTCACAATGACCTAATTATAATCATGACATTGTATATTCTTTATAAATAAAGAAAAGAAAGAGAAAGTTGTATTTTTATTTTCAAGTTTGAGGCAAAAGCATGTTCTTCATGCTTGTATGTTTTCTATGTCTTTCTAGGTCTTTCTACGATAAATAATAATATTGGTCGTGTCATAGTCCCATTTGGAATTGTAATAAAGAAAGATATTTATTTTATCAAGAAATTTCCATTTCGTATCCCAAGACCAAGTTGTCCCAAGAGCAAACTAATTCGTCCTAAGGGAGGTTTATTCAACCCCTCAAAAAGGCTATAAATACAAGCAATTACCACTCATCCAAGTCAAGTTAGATATGCAATAGAGAAGGATAAGAAGAGCTAGAAGGATGAGGAAAGGAATGAGGAATAGAATTTTATTTGGCTCAATCTCTCTCTCTCTCTCTTTTTCCACACATGAGAAGTTATAGTTTTTGTGAAACTATAGTTGCAAGAGGCCGAAATTCCAAGGCTGAAATTCTAAGAAGAAATTGTAGGCCTGAAATTCTAGGATGAATTTGTAGTAGGTCAAAGTTTGGATGCTACCTTTGAGAAGATATTTATGGGGGGTGACGTGGTGTTTGGTAGGGTTTTTGGCTTTGGTCTTTGGGTCTTGGAAGTCTCTTTGTAAGTAGATTCTATAGAAGAAAAGAAACATTTCTCTAGGTTTTCCCCTTGGAGAGGTTTTCCCCTATATTGGAGTCTATATCTTGTACACTTTGTCTTGTTATAATCTTCATTATTTTGGTAACTGCTTGATGAAAAAGATCTAATAAATTAATAATATGGCAATACATATCACATGTAATTATCGAATAAGGAAAATCAACTATAATATGTAAGTCTTCTGGTTATCCAACATGGTTTCATAGCTAAGGTGCAAGAAGGAGATTGAAGATCACATCTTAGTTGGAAATATGACAAGGATGATAAGGAAGGCTTTCAAGTTTCTTAGGAATATCACTACATCTGTCAAGGATTACATATTGAAGATCATCAGTCCAAGATTGCGAAGGAAGTAATGGATGGAAGTTTGTTCTCATCTTTATCTGACACTTTCAAGGATGAGAATGTATGGGTGCATCCAAACATATGATAGGAGAATGTAGCCAACTTCAAACACTATCTAAAGGAAACTCCTCTCCCTCAATCAAAATTGGATATAAGAAGAGCTATATAGTCAAAGAAATTATATCTACTTTGTTGGAGCTTGATTCTGGTGGAAGCATTCACCTCAACAATATATTATATTTTACAGGTTTGAAGAAAAACTTACTTTCTATTTCTTGTCTAGAGGATAAGGGTGATAGAGTTTCTTTTGTTGATGGAAAGGTTTTAGTTGGGGTAAGGGATATATTATTGATGATGTTAGGGTTATTGAGATTGGTGATGGGACATTATATAGGCTTTTTAAACCTCTATCTCATGACCTATTCCACTTGGATATGATTCCTTCCAAACTATCGCATAAAAGTTATGGACACCTTCGTTATAATATTTTTCCATCTCTAAGTCAAATAGTCATTGGAATGAAAAATTGAATGAAGAACATGAAGGGACATGTAAGGGATGTGCTCTAGGAAATAACATGAAGTATACATTTGCAAGAAGTGAAACCAGATATAAGCAATTTTTAGATCTAATACATTCAGATGTAGGTGGACCTGTGATAGTTAAGTACCTTGGTTGCTGTGGGCATCAATATTATGTAACCTTCATTTATGATTTCTCAAGAAAGACTTGGTTATACCTTCTAAAGGACAAGGATGAGGTATTCGAAAAGTTTCAAGAGTTCAAGAATGAAGTGGAAAACCTAACCAAGAGAAAGATCAAGACTCTAAGGTCAAACAATGGTGGAGAATACACCTCCAAAGAACTCATAGCTTTCTTCAAGGAAGAAGGGATCAAGAGGGAGATTATCGTTCCTTATAGTCATGAACATAATGGAGTGGCTTAAAGAAAGAATAGAACTATTGAAGAATGTGTCAGGTCCATGCTACATGACCAAGAACTCTTGCAATTCCAATGGGGAGAGGTATGTATGACAGTTGTTTACTTACAGAACCAAAGTCCTCACAAGATTCTCAACAATGTGACTTTGAAAGAATCATTTACATGAAAGAAGACTAGTGTGGATCATCTCAAATATTTGGGTGTTTTTTGTATATTCACATACCCAAGGACTAAACAAACAAGTTGGATCCTACCAGTCTAAGGGGAACCTTTGAGTTGAAGAATGTAACTAGGTTTCGTCTTCATAATTGTACTTGAGTCATAATGAAATAAATTTATCAAAACAAAGAAAAAAGAGATTTTATTATTAATTAAATTTTATTATTAAAGCATGGGTTTCATGCTTGGGTCAATTGTCATAGGTCAAGCCTCCATCGTAGGATTTTAAGATTTGTAAGTCAAAGACTATTTTGTTATGTGAAAATATTTCTCCATAAAGTCTCCTTGTTGCGAGCCTCCAAAAGTATTGCTCTACAAGTAGGTGTCTCAAACTATCTCATCTCGGCCCATTTTCAATAGGAAACAACTATATATAGGCATGTGGACTTCGCACAAAAGGCAGTGAAGAGAGTTTGATATATCTCAATGATACAAGTTCAGTTAAATTTTAGATAAGGAAGGATGAGTTTCTAGAATCTCATAGATGAATTTTGGTGCAACTGTTGGGAAGATAATTAGTGTAAGATAACTATATGACTACATGACAAGAGAATGGGGCTAACATTACAAGACCAAGGAATTGAGCTAATACTACAGGAGCAAAATAAAGGACTGAGTCATATACGACTATAGGATGAGAGAGCTAAGCTAAACCAAAGTGTGAAACAGGGCTACCACTACAGGACCAAACATTGAACTATTATTACAGGACCGAAGAATTGGTCTATCATTATAGGACTATGTTTGCTATTATTACAGAACTAAAGTTTACTAAAGGAACATGTTATCATAAATATGACACCACTACTATACCAACACAGAACCAAAGTATATATTTGTTTCAAGATCATTGTATGATCGAATTATGATGGCACTAATAAATTATGATGGATGTATGATGAGGGATGCCACAAGACCGAAACAAAAATAAGTTGCCACAGGATCGAAGCAGAGTAAGGATGTCACATAGGAAGGTTGCCATAGATCGAAGCATGGAAGGAGTTGTTGAGAACAGACTGAAGAAAGAAATACTACTCATAGAACTTGGAACTAAAGAATAATGTAATAAGGATGACTTGATGGATGTAAGGAGTCTTTATTCTAGGCTTTGAAGGTCTTGGTCATCTCAATTTTGTTTTGAATCTACAAAAGGAAGAATTACTTGACTCGGTTTTCCCCTACATAGGGGCTTTCCCTAGTTGCATGCCTACGTCTCGTGTCCCTTTTATATTTGTGGTCTGACATTAGTATTTATGACAAGAAAAGAAAAAAAGAAAGAAGGAAAAACTAATAATAAAATATCATAAGAGAATGTCATAATAATAGAGATCAATTAACTTGCCACCCTATTGGATTTCTCAACATGGTATCAGAGCTATGGTGAAAGAAGATTGAAGATCACCTTATTGGAGAAGAGGAAATGAAGTCTTAGAAGAAAAAGGTTATTCCCCGATCTATACATTGAAGGATTAAATGGTTAAATAAGCTAGCTATACATAAATATATTGAATGAAAAAAAATCAGTTGTTCAAAAATATGAACATCAACAATGATATATAAAGTTGGCCTTGGATTGTCATATAAATTAAAAGGAAAAAATACGAATGAAATAAATCAATCTTTGTAACCAAAAAAAGGACAAACATCCTAGGCACATTCAAAATATAGACAATATCCAGAAGTCTCCTCAAATAAAGGATATTCAATGCTTTAGGAACCAACTCAAAGAAATCAAGTATTGTCATTGTTCCTTATTTAATACATGCATATGCAACAAGTCTAATGGGCTATCAAATCAAATATATGTAAACATGAGGTACGTATATTTATTTAACTAAGCTTTTAGATTTTCAATATATATAATCTTAGATGGTCCATATAATTATTTTTTATAGTTAGTCTAGGATAAAGAATGTAACCCCTAAATGACATACAAGAACCTTACTGTATAGAAAATCTAGATTCAAAAATTAAAATCATGTTCTTTGTATCACATCTCTTACTTGAAAGTATTTATTACAGGTATAAAAGATCATGGCTTAATACAAAAAGAACACTTCAAGGAATCCTTGCAATTTTTGTCAAGGAACATCCCTAGGTATGTCTTAGATTATACATTTTATGAAATTATCTTAATATAAAAGGTATGTTCATCATATTTTGAAATTTGTGTTACATTACTAAAATCATTGTGTTTAGCTCCCCTGAATGATAAATATTCTAATTTGGGTGATTAATCATTACATAAATCTACCCTCTTTATATCTTTGATCATTCTTATGGATATCTAAAAAAATTATCTATAAAATCCTAACTTAAGGGTATGCCAATCATAATATGTGAAACCATAGCCTACTTAGGGTTCTTGGTAAAGTATAAGAAAAATTTATTCTTGAAGTTTGAAAAAAAATTATGACGTCATGTTTGGATTTTGGTATGGTCATGGAAACCCAAATTTTTTAGGGTTTTATGGTGATGTCTAAAATCCCAAACCTATGAAGTTTACGCAAATTTGGTTTTTGATATGTTACGTATTAAAACCCTAGATATTTAGGGTTCGGTAGGGTTTATAAGTAAGAACCTTATTTTAGATAATTTCTTTCAAATGAATCCCTAGATATATGTTTGTCTACCTGATCAAGTTTTATATATTGATATTTGTGTCATTAGGTTTGGTTGATATATGTTATAATATTCTTATGCATGATGACGAAATCCTAGATATGTACATATGTGTTGGCCTAATTATTGATGGTCATAATTCCTAGGTTTTGTAACTAAACCCCTCTTGGAGTCTGATATTGTTTAGCCTTGATGATGAATCTGGGGTTTACAATGAAACCATAGTATAAATTGGTCATGTTCTTGAAACTTTAAAAATTGAGCTATGATTGCTTTTGATTATTGAAGCTCATGTATGAAATATAGGGTTTTGCACTAAATCCTAATAGAAAGTCTAACATATAAATTCTGAAATTTGTTAGATGCATTGTTATAATTGTTTGAGTTATTTCTAGGGTTTTTTACGTGAAAGAATTTGTCATATGGTTGAAAAAGATATTGAAGCCCTAGATACAATGAGATTGATGTCTTGATTAAGTTATTGATGTATGGTTTGTAACAAAAACCTAGGCAATAAGTTGAAATATAAAAATATGTGTCTCTTGCTAAATTTAGGTATTATATGTATAAGGTCTAATGCTTGCATTACTGTATGATTCTGATATAGTTAACTTCACACTTCTATGTATTTGGTTATACTTGTTTTTTAAGTTGCGCAAATACATGATCTTCATGATAATGAAGATGTTTGTAAGTAAAGTTGATAAGCATGATGAAGAAAATTATATGAATGATAACGATAAATAAGGATGGAATCCATGAAAGATTCTTCAATGTCATAAAAAAGAAGTTGATCTCCCTAAGTTAAGAGAGAGCCTAGAAAAAGAGTATACCTCCCGAGTTGAGAGGGAAGGCATATTATAGTGATGATGGATACCTTGAAGGATAAATTTGAGAATGCATATTGAGGTGTTGTTGAAAGAAGGAAAGTTGGATTTGGTTGCTACATGTGAACTAGGAAAGGAAGTTGAATGATTCAGGAAACCTTTGTCAAGAATTTGGGAAGCCTGGAAGTCCTACTATGATGAATTGTAAGGTAGTATCAAGAAGTCAAAAGACATTGAAGGTTTGTGTTTACTCATGAGTATTTGATAGGTTGGTACTGATTGGGATTGTGACTATTTATGTAAATCTCTAAAAAAAATTGAAAACAAATCTTGAGGTTAGAGAAATTTAAAGTGTTGACGCTTTGTGTTTGAGACACATTTCCTAGGAAGACATATAGTCGGCACTATGTGTTGATGTCTAGATCTTGAAGTAGCAAGGGTGGCATTGGTCATAGAGCTCTGACCTTGAATACCCACCTAGATCCTTGGGTTCATGGTTAGTGAGTAAGATTGATGGTACCTAGAGAGGTTGAAAGCTTTATTCCATCTTAGTCCCACCTGAATAGATTTCCCTGGTCAGGAATCTAGTCTGTGGCACTGTGAACGCCTAACATGTTTGAGGGCCTTGAATAGATTTCGATGGTCAAGAATATAATCCATGGCATTGCAGTTTCCAAACTCTTCATAGATCATGTGTTTCTAGATCTTCCATGTACCTCTATAGTTATATGTAAGTATGAATACCTCCCTAGTTAAGAGGGAGTTGTTGAAGAATGTAACTAGGTTCAGTCTTCATAATTCTACTTGAGTCATACTGAAATATATTTATGAAAAGAAAGCAAATAGAGATTTTATTATTAATTAGATTGAATTATTAAAGCATGGGTTTCACACTTGGGTTAGTTTCCATAGGTCAAGCCCTCATTGTAGGCTTTGAATATTTGTAAGTCAAATTCTATTTTGTTATGTCAAAATCTTCCTGCATCAAGTCTCCTTGTTGTAGGCCTCTAGAATTATTTCTCTAAAATTCGACTTCTCAAACTATCTCATGTCAATTCATTTTCAATAAGAAACAACTATATATATGCATGTTGATCCGGATTTAAAAAAGAACGTAACAAATTATAGAGATAACCATATACACAAAGATACAGTAGAAATAATACTTCATTTCATTAATGGAAAATACTGAAATATGCTTACAACCAGAAATGGAAATAAACCAGCTAGGGCGATGGTAGCTTATCTCTGAGAAGAGATGTGGTGGCTACACGCCTCTAAACTGTGTTACAATGAGGCTCGGAGGCCTATTTATTGTTGAGAAACAATGGAAAACCATTAACATTCCAAAACCTAACCCTAGAAGATGAAACACCAAACTGTGGGCCTTGTTTGGGTAAATTGGTACATCAACTTCCCGAGGTCATAACTTTGGCATACGATCTCCGTTTGACGTGTACGATAGCTCATTAGAAATATCTATTCCAGCACTACCACTTTGGGAAGGGAAAAATTGGTTTGACCCATGTTGCATCCATATTTCCCAAAAACGTCGTTTAGGGCGTCAAAACAGCTCCAGAAGTTCAAGACCCGAAAAACTGCTAAAACTAGTAAGTTGTGCTACAATTTAGGAAACTGAAAAGACTGAAAGAGACAATTGTGGGGGTCCAAATGGGATAGGTAGGTGGCCACCAACAACCACCTAGATCATTCCTCCCCCCTTAGGAAGCAATGGTCCCCATTGCATTAAGTTCCTCCCTAAGATGAGGAAGTTTCTGTTGAGCTAGGTCTCTGGTGAGCTATTATGCAATCTTTGATGTGTCCAGAAATGGTGGGAAGCATGGTTGACGATGGTCCACATTGAACACTCGGTGCAAGCAAAGGAATGGAGGAATGTTGTGCTTCAAAGCATTGTTTCCCGTAGCCTTGGTATTGGTGTAAGGACCATGTCGGAGTGGTCTGAGTTTCTGATGGGTTCTGGTAAGCCGTTCTCTCTACAGATGTAACCAAATGTTGTCACCCACCTGAAACTTGCATGGTACCCCTGTGGGTGAGGAGAAGTTGTTCCTGTATTCTGTCATGACCATATCCCTTTACTGTTGTTGCTGCATGGAGGAACCTTTTGCGAGGGTCATGGATGTTACGATCTTCCCCTTACTTTGGGAGTGAACCAAACAGAAAATGAATTTCCTAGTCTGGGAGATGAGCTTGCTGCCTTTCTTAGCAATGATCAAAGAGGTGGCGATAGGTGGGGCTACCTCTGGTATCCTGTATAATGAATTATCCAAAGAAATAATGACAACACGAGGCCTTGACTCATACATATCATGTCACCTCTACAAGTATGGTTGGCCTGATAGTACATCACAAACATCTAGAGGTGTAACATCACACAATACCTCGTCTGTGAAGGGCTAGATGTTGTAGGGAAGGCAGCACTGCTGGCGAACTTTGAGATCTCGTCCTTCATGAAGCCACCCGATACTATATGGCTGTGTGTGTGGTGTAGTCGGTAGGCCAAACCTTCACGACCTCTGCTGAAATGAGGTTCTTTTGGCTACCACTGTCGACAATGAATTGCAGCGGCGAACCCTTCACCCGCATCTGTGAGTGGAAAAGATGCTCCCCCTCCTCTGGGTCTTTGGGCTCATTTTTTTGGATCTTAGCAGTGGAAACAGTGGTGTTGGGATTAGCATCAATGATCTACTTCCCTTTGCCATTCCCCTTGTCAGGTTCTGGCTCAAGGTCGGAACATGCATCTGATTCGGAATCCTTCAACTCGACCACCAGCGACTACTTGGTCCAACACTCACTTGTGTTATGAGTGGGAGCCTTGTGGAACTCACACCACTTTCTTGTGTCCTTCTTCGGCTTTGTAGTGTTTTTCTTTTTTTGCGGCTACGATGGGTTGTCTTGGGTCACCCCACCTTGGCTTTGTCCTTTGGGCTTCGAATTTGCAGATCAAAAGTCTCGCTTTTTCTGTTTAAACTTTTGCTCAATTTTGACAGCGTATTGGTACGTCGTGCCAAGTGAGGAGATGTTCAGGAACTCCATCTCTTCCTGGATGTATTTGTGTAGGTAGCCATAGTATTTTAGTATCAGATGCAGCTCAGAATCTTTTATACCCAACTATGTGCGAAGGGTATGAAAAATGTTTTTGAACTCTGGCACATCTTGGTCCCGTCCCTGCCACAGTGTGGTCCATTTGATGTATTTGTCCTCATAGCTTTTGACAGGTTGGAACTGCTCCTTGATGGCATCTCGGAATGAATTCTAGGTGGGTGTGGCTGAAAATAATGAGCCTATACTTTCATCCTTCTGCTTGCAGTGGGTTTCCCACCAGTCCTTGACGTGGGGGGCTGCTTTGAGAAAAGCGAAAACAATCTTTTCCTGACTCGAAAATTCATGAACAAAAAAATAACGCTCTAGCAGATTTAACCATTTATCTACAACATTTGCATCTATCTGACCCTCAAATATGGGGATTTCAAAATTAACTTGTACCTTAAAGGGCATGGCATTTCCAGAGTAGCTGCTGGAAGCCGATGCGTCACTTTTGGGTAGCCGTTGAAGGATCTGGGCAAAGCTGTCCATCATCGCGTTCCATTATCGCTCGAGGGCTTCTTCAAGCAAGATTTTGATAGGATCTCCTGCTCCCTCGTCTTTCTTCTCATCCGCCATGCAAGGCCGGCGAGATTTGCAAGGCTGGTCCTGCAAAGCTTTGACCAGTTCAAGCCCTAACTCCTTATATCCCAACCTCGTTGGGGACATGCAAAGAAAAACAGAGAAAAAGCAGACTGCTCTGATACCACTGATCCAGATTTAAACAAGAATGCAACAAATTACAGAGATAACCATATACACAAAGATGCAGCAGAAATAATACTTCATTTCATTAATGGAAAATACTGAAATATGCTTACAACCAGGAATGGAAATAAACCAGTTAGGGCGATGGTAACTTATCTTTGAGAAGAGATTTCATGGCTACATGCCTCTGAACTGTGTTACAATGAGGCTTAGAGGCCTATTTATTGTTGAGAAACAATGTAAAAGCCTTAACATTCCAAAACCTAACCCTAGAAGATGAAACGCCAAACTGTGGGCCCCGTTTGGGTAACTTGGTACATCAACTTCCCGGGGTCATAAATTTGGCATATGATCTTTGTTTGATGCGTACGATAACTCGTTAGAAAGATCTATCCAAGCACTACCACTTTGGGAAGGGAAAAATCTATCCATGGACCCATTTTGCCCCTATAATTCCCAAAAAACGTCGTTTAGGGCCTCAAAACGGCTCCGGAAGTTCAGGACCCAAAAAACTGTTAAAAATGGTAAGTTGTGCTACAATTTAGGAAACTAAAAAGGCTTAAAGAGACAGTTGTGGGGGTCCAAATGGGATAGGTAGGTGGCCACCAACATCCACCTGGATCACATATGGACTTTACACAAAAGGTAGTTAAGAGATTTTGATATATCTCTATGATACAAGTTCAGTGAAATTTCAGAGAAGGAAGGACAAGTTCCGAGAATATGAGAGTTGGGACGATAATTAGTATAAGATAAGTATATGACTATATGGCAAGAGAACTATGCTAACATTAGAGGACCAAGGAATCGAGCTAATACTACAGGACCAAAATAAAGGACCAGTTCATATACGACTATAGGATGAGAGAGCTAAGATAAACGGAAGTTTGAAAGAGGGCTACCACCACAGGACTGAGGACTGGACTATTATTACAAGGCCAAAGAATTGGGCTACCATTACAAGACTATGTTTTCTATCATTACAGAACCGAAAAACTTTACTAAAGGAACATGTTATCATAAGTTTGATACCACTACTATAACAACACATAACCAAAGTATATCTTTGTTTCAAGATAATTGTAGGATCGAATTATGATGACACTAATAAAGTATGATAGAAGTATGATGAGAGATGCCATAGGACTGAAACAAAATAAGTCTCCACAAGATTGAAGAATGGTAAGGATGTCATAAAAGAAGGTTGGCATAGATCGAAGTATGGAAGGAGTTGTTGAGAAGAAACTAAAGAATGAAATACTACTCATAGAACTTGGAACTAAAGAATAATATAACGGGGATGACTTGATGGATGGAAGTAGTCTTTAGTCTAGATTGTGAAGGTCTTGGTCGTCTCAATATTGTTTTTAATCTACAAAAGGAATAATAACTTGACTGGGTTTTCCTCCACGTAAGGGTTTTTCCCTAGTTGCATTCCTACATCTCGTGTCCTTTTTCTATTTGTGGTTTGGCATTAGTATTTATGATAAGAAAAGAAAAAATGAAAGAAGGAAAAACCAATAATAAAACATCACAAGATAATTTCCTAACAAGAGAAATCAATTAACTTGCCACCCTATTGGATTTCTCATCATGGTATCAAAGCTATGGTGAAAGAAGATTGAATATCACCTTGTTGGAAAGAAAGAAATGTAGTCTTAGAAGAAAAATATTACTCCTTGATCTATACATTGAAGGACCAAGTGGTTAAATAAAGTAGCTATACAAAAATATATTAAATGAAAGAAAATTCTCTATTCAAAAAGATGAACCTCAACAATGATATAGAAAATTGATCTTGGACTATCATATAAATTCAAAGGAAGAAATATGAATGAAAGAAATCAATCCTTGTAACCAAAAAAAGGACAGGAATCCTAGGAACATTCAAAATATGGATAGTATCCATAAGTCTCCCCAAACAAAGGATATTCAATGCTCTAGGAACTAGCTCAAAGAAATCAAGTAAGTATTGTCATTGTTCCTTACTTAACAGATGCATATACAACAAGTCTAATGGGCTATCAAATCAAAGGTATCTAAACATGAGGTACGTATATTTATTTAAATGAGCTTTAATATTTTCAATATATCTAATATTATATGGTCCATATAATTCTTGCTTACTATTATTCTAGGATAAATATTGTAAACCCTATATGACATACAAGAACCTTAATGTATATAAAATCTAGATTGAAAAATTAAAATCATGTTCTTGGTATCACATTTCTTTCTTGAAAGAATTTATCACATGTATAAAATATCATGGCTTAGTACAAAGAGAAAACTTAAGGTAATCCTTACAAGGTTTGTCAAGGAACATCTCCAGGTATGTCTTAGGCTATGCACTATATGAAATTCTCTTAATATAAAAGGTGTGTTCATCATATTTTGAAATTTTTGCTACATTACTAACATCGTTGTGTCTAGCTCCCTGAATAATAAAGATTTTTATTTGGGTGATTAATCATTAGATAAATCTACCCTCTTTATATCTTTGATCATTCTTATGGAACCCTAAAATGGTTCTCTTTAAAACACTAACATAAGGGTATGTCAATGATAATATGTGAAACCTTAACCTACTTAGGGTTATTGGTAAAGTCTAAGAAAATGCTATTATTTATGTTCAAATTTTTTGAGATGTCATTTTTGGGTTTTTGTATCATCATGGAAAACCTAATATTTTAGAGTTGGATGGTGATGTTTGAAATCCAAAACTGTGAAGTTTTGGTAAATTTGGTTTTTGCTATATTATGTATTAAAACCCTAGATCTTTAGGGTTTGGTAGGGTTTATAAGAAAGACCCTTATTTTAGATCATGTCCTAGGAATTAATCATGTTAGACACATACATGGAAAACAAAAAGTGTAAATGATAAACATGAGTGTGTATCTATTATTGACAAGAATATATATTTATAATACATTCATGTGACCTTTGGTTTTGTATTCCAAGGTCTCTTGGACTTCCTTAGACTATTCATCTTCCACACCAACCCTTAGAGGATTAGGTGTCAAACATTCCCCTCCTTAATCCAAAGGGGTACGTATGATTCCAAGAAGAGAGTTGTAATACAAAATATGCAAAAATTCATGGCAGCACTAGGCTGAATGTGCTCTCCAAAATGTTGGTATAAGGGGGGTGGTTTAAGGATGACCACCAACATTGGAACGCTTAGTGCAGTTCCCAGAACTCTTCCAAGTTTGGCATGAAGGTCAGGTCTTCTGCTAGAGGAAGTGCTCCTGATGTTTTGAAGAGGGAAACCTTCAACCATGAAAGAGGGGTCTCACCCCGCATAAAAAGGAGACTCAACCTGAAAAGGGAGGTCTCAACCTATGATGGTTTAAGGATGACCAATAACTCTAGATTGCTTAATGCAATTCTTGGAACT
This sequence comes from Pinus taeda, assembly GCA_000404065.3. NCBI lineage: Eukaryota > Viridiplantae > Streptophyta > Pinopsida > Pinales > Pinaceae > Pinus > Pinus taeda. Next base: position 291,183 of record APFE031229136.1, on the reverse strand, counting down.
CTTCTAAAATTCACAAGAAGCTGAAGTGTTGAGCTAGAGGAAGTGTCCACAATTCTTTGAAGAGGCATCACCAATTAAAGGCATGATCAAGGGCATCTTTGTCTCTGGCTACAACTCTGAATCTGGTATGGCAGGTTGTGGCTCAGGCTCGCTTGATGTGGCTTTGAAGCTTGTAGATGACCATCATTTTCCCCCTTGTTAGATACAAGGTGAAATGATGGAGAAAAATCAACTGCAAGACTTTTCAATAATCTAGAACAAGTTCATACATATGACTGAAATATATTCTTGGTTGTTGATGCCCATTGCCAAGAAGCGATCCATCCAAGATGAATCATTGTTCTCGCAGAAGGCTTTTTTTGGAAGCATTTGTTTGAAGAATGACTGGTTTTATGACAATGCTTACATGGGTGAAGATAAAAAGAGTGATCTTTTATATGGCCAACTCGGTCAATGTTGGCATTTCACAATATGTTGTTATTTTTGTGGAAGAGGATCAGAATATGGAACAGCTGAAGGTGAACTGTCATGAAGGAATACAACACTCTGAAACTAGATGGGCTTTGAGTAATCTGGAATATGAAAGGACACATCCTTGTCATATCCAAGACCACTTTTTTGCTTATTTTGGAAAAGCTCTACCCAAGGTCTGATGATGGGCTTGGGAAGTGCAAACTAAACTTCTGCTTGTACATGCAATTATGTTGCTTCATTGGGAAATGGATCTAAATCAATTGCAACATTATTGATTTTCTACTTAAGGGTGCCTGTTTCAATGTTCTGAACAGAGACAAGTTGAGAATGATGACTCCACTACTGTAATTTTGCTCGTTGAAGCTGAGACTCATGCTCCAAAAGGTCTATTTTTCCCTGTGTATTCTACAGGCATGTTTTAATATCACAAAGAGTGTTATTGCTGATTTGAAGTGTGCCTTAGACAGTAGGTTGTATCAGAGTTTTGAGAAACTCTAATACACTGCCAATTAGAGCCATAACAAGTGCACCACTATTAAAATGAAAGTGTAATAATTATAATGGCAGGAAATGACTCAACTCTCCTCAAGAAAATATTTCTTTAAATTTTCAACTTTCTACCTTCATGATTAGATAAAAAAACTAATTAAAAAAACTTCAATTCCAACATCAATATACTATGTAGATACTTCAATCTGAGCATATAAGCTAATGGCAGTAGAATAGGAAATACGGTGTAGCCAATTGACGGTGTCTGCCTTATTGCTTTCTAAAATTTTGCTGAGTAGAAGGTGGAAACTGTCAGTCTAAGATGGCATTGGATTATGCCTATTATCGACAACAGATGTCTGGGAAATCTGTTAATCTTTATGCAGAAATTTCATCTCTAGCGGTGGCTAGCTTTCTTAGTTTCAATGAATCACCATTGGTTGAACTAGTACAGATCAATGATGGAGCTAAAGAGAAAAAATAAGCATTAAGGAAGTCACGTGGTGAGGAAGATGATGATTTCCAAATTATTGAATATCAGGGCCAAAAAGGGAATGCAGTGGCAATGTATAAACTTGGTATATTCTACTACTTCGGTTTGAGGGGGGTTCACCATGACAATGCGGAAGCATTATCATGGTTTCTTAAAGCGGTTGATAATGGAGACTCAAATTCGATGGAATTTATCAGTGATACAAAAAATCCTTTGCATCACTTTTCTCAACCCCACTTCCAATCCCATATAAAAAAACCCAGTGTGGATTGGGCATGCGCATAACCACCATTTGCAGCAAGATTAAGATCTGATGTGGCTTCTTTCATGAGTTCCCTCTCACCCTCACTGATGGAAAACATCATTTTATTCATACCATATATATACAACCCCTCCTCTGTCGATGAAATATTCTCTGGGGTTTATGCTTACACATCCTTTCATCTTCCTTTCCTCCTCATCAAGAAATCCCTGTTCTTAGTATTTATAAAGAGAGAAGGGTTTGGAACGCATAAAACTTGAGAAAACTCAGAGTACAAAAGCTATTATCAACATGCATCCATTACACACGCAACCAAAAGGGTAAATCCTTAAGTGACCCTCAAATTCCGTTTGTTGTTAAATCACATTTGCGTGGTTGATCTCTTGTCAAAATTAAATGTTTTGTCTCTCATAACCGAGGTAATCGAGAATAATTCGAGCACCATATGTGGTGCAAAAAGGATTCCAAGGCATCTGCAATGGCGTTATATGCTCTACCTCTTCAATAAGTGGTGGTTTTCATAGAGACAGTCTAACACACACCGAAAATTTGAGCGCAGAGTTACAGTGAGCCTTGGGAGGCCAAGGAATCAACAGAGACATTATAACACAGTAGCACAGAAGTGTTGAAATTCTTCTGACACTAAGCATAAATGTCAGAACTAATTATTTGTGACACAATGTATCTCAAACCAAACAAAGGAGTACAACCCTTCATGGTTCAATCTTTAATGCACAGGCAACATGTACTGTATAAGGTTCCACTCTCAACAAAATACGCGACTCAATGATTTTTATATACCATAAAAGCTTCAAAACATATACGAGTTCAATGACTTCCAACTAATTTGCAGAGATGGGCCATAAAAACTCACCATGGAAATTAATCAAACACACTCCTATTCTAAGCATTCACTTTGGGCATGGTTCACCATGGTTCTCGACTTTCTACAACCCTGAATAATTGAAGAATTGAAACTTGCAACAAGATCCACATATTCATGCTTATTTTCTTCTATGAAATTAAAGAGCACCATGCATTTGTTGCGTACCTCTAGGAAATACCAGATAATACAACCCAAAACTCTCCAACCATTATACTACAACTCCGTTCAGGCGAATGTGCATTCCTCTTGTTCCAGCCCACGATCACAGGTGTTATCACCAAAATAGGACCCTGATAGGCTTCTGATCAGACTATCTTAGTGTAACTATTTCAAACCAATCTTTTAGCTAAGACTTAGCCTCCAGCTAAGACTTAGCCTCCTCATCTTGAGAGGGCTCTCTCAAAGGGTTAATGATTTTGATTAAAGATATGGATAGATGGATAACTCTATGGTTTGTGATTGTATATGTTTATAGGTTGAAAGATGAAGGTTGGCTACCATTGGGCTATGGAGTCAAATTATGTTTCAGTACCATAGCAAGATCAGCTTAACATGAAGTCAGGGCATAGAAAGTTTTTATGCATCAGCAAAACAAAGATACAATGCAAGGAAACACAATTTATGAATACATGAAGGAAGTTAGAGCATCATTGATGAGTTCTAAGTAACATGTATTCATACCACTGCAAGTAAGTGAAAGAGGAAAACCATGAGACAATATGGCATTAAAAACTCTCTTTTAATCCTAAGTAGTGAAGCCAAAACATTATACCTAGCATGGAAGTCAAGGCATTATAGAGTTCAAGTGCAGAAATGAAACTTTAAAACAATGAAACATAGTTAGTTTATCTATGAAGGAAGTCAAAGCATCATTGATGAGTTCTGAGTATCATAAGTAAACACCACTTCAATGTAAGTATTTGAAGATTCCATCAAAACAAGAACATACAAGAACTCTTCATGAACCTTGAGTTGTCTAAGTAGAAATCTGCATTAGGTTAAAAATATACACAGTCTGCACATAAAGCAGCAGTTGAGCCAAAAAGTCTCCATCCCTTTGCTAATTCGACCTATTGCTCTATATATAGCATTTAAAATTAGTATTTCATCATCCCTCATCAAGAGAATTCGAATTTGCCATCAGTGACACCTATTCTAACCATAAAACAAACCTTTAAATGCATTTGACAGCTAACTAGCAGTCCTAGAGACCTAATACAACTAGGAGTGTAACTCCTTATTATGATTACAAAAACCTTATATAAACATTTAAATGCATTCTTTGACATCTGAAACCTCATGAAGTCGAATTTGATGAAGCCTCCCACGTGGTCACCCAACTGCTAATGACAAACCCTAGAAATTAGGGAACATGTTTCCCTGTTTTTAGGTTTAGATCCTTGAAAATTGGCACGTGGGAAAGAGCCTTTATCTCCTCATCCATGACACATTTTATGAAAATGAAGGAGGCTTTTGTAGCCCATGTTGTCTAGAACAGAACCCTCTCCTGGTTTGTTAAATAATTCCTCCAGCTGTCTAGAATCTGTCCTTGAAAAACACGTGCCAAACAGGAAAAATCCATTTTCTGAAATTAGGGTCTCAATGAAAGCTTAGTATCTCCCAACTGAAAACACTTATCAAGAAAGTGAGATATGTTATTGTAGATGGATATTGTATGAATATACACCTCCCCAATAATTCCACAATACGTTTTCTTGTAACCAGAAACTGATCTTGAATAATACTGCTAAAACCAGAAGACCAAGTTTGACTTTCAGCAGTTTCGTAGCGCAAGTTTAACCATAAATTCCTCCCACCTCAGAACGAATTTGAAGAAACTGAAAGAGGTTCTTGTATTGTGGTATGTTATGAAGACAATTCTATTTCAGTTTTCAAAATTGAGTTCTCAGCTTCTCAGGATACCTTCTGGAAGTTGACTAGTAAACGCAGAAAACAAAGTTTTCTTATGCTGAAACGGGCGTTTTTCAGGGATTTCGTAGCGCGCTACGAAAACTCCTAGTTCAGTGATTTCGTAGCTAGTTTCAAAATTTCTTCAAATGGCTAAACACATGACTTTAAAAACATGATATGGGACCAATGATAGGCAAGAATAGAGTATTGAACCTATTTGACCATACCAACAAGACTCTCTTTTAGATCTTAGACTCTAAAACAACCATGGAAATACTAGACCAAGACTAACATCAATCCTTTGCAATCAAACTGATGTCGAAACACATGTAAAGGATTTTAGGACATGGAATGAGGTTGTGAAACCTTTTTGTTTTGGAAAAGAGAATGACACTTAGTTAGATGAGATGACTTAAAACCTATAAGACTATGACTAGAAACAAAGCAATTTTCCAAAGCTTAGAGACAAATATTTTAGGGTGATAACAACAGGGAATAACTTTGGAGAAAATTCATTGTGACCCAAGCATTACTACACTTAATCCAATAAGGGAAATGCGTGAAATACAAAAAAGCACAATACAAGGGCACATTGCACTCTGGCTGACGTCCAGCTTAGAATGAATCTCACATCGAATGCAGAATTGATGGTAGAACTGACCTACACAGAAAGGCCACAAAACAAGTGGCTCAAATATGAGCAGGGCAAGATATCTCCTGCTCTTATACCATGTTAGACACATACATGGCAAACACAAAGTGTAAATGATAAACATGAGTGTGTATCTATTATTGAAAAGAATATACATTTATAGTACATGCATATGACCTTTGGCTTTCTATTCCAGGTTCTCTTGGACTTCCTTAGACTATCCAGCTTCCTCACCAACCCTTAAAGGATTTGGTGTCCAACAAATCCCTAGGTATATGTTTGCTCATATGATCAAGTTTGATATATCTATATTTGTGTAATTAGGTTTTCTTCATTTATGTTATGATATGCGTCTGCATTATGACGAAATCCTAGATATCAATATATGTGTTGACCTCATTGTTGATGGTCATAAGTCCTAGGGTTTGTAATTAAACCCTTGTTGAAGTCTGATATTCTAGGATGATATTGTTTAGCCTTGATGATGAATCTATGGCTTGCAACCAAACCCTAGTAGAAATTGGTCATGTTGTTGAAAATTAAAATTTGAGCTATGATTGGTTTTGATTGTTGAAGCTTGTGTATGAAATCTAGGGTTTTGCACTAAATCCTAGTAGAAAGTCTAACATGTGAATTCTGAAAGTTAGATGCATTGTTATAATTGTTTGAATTGTTTCTAGGGTTTTCTATGTGAAATAATGTATCATATTATTGAAAGAGATATTGAAGCCCTATATATAATGAGATTGATATATTGATTAAGCTATTAATGGAGGGTTTGTAGCAAAAACCCAAGAAAAAATTTGAAATATAAAAATATGTGTCTCTTGCTAAATTTAGGTATTTTATGTATAAGATCTAATGTTTCGTTTAATATATGATTCTTATATAGTTAAACACATGCTTCTGTGTATATCGTTGTACTTGTTTTTAAATTTTGCAAGTAGATGATCTTCAAGATAATGAACATGTTTGTAATTAAAGTTGATAAGCATGGCAAACAAAGGTATATTAATGATAATGATGGTAAAGGATGCAAGCCATGAAAGATTCTCTGATGTCATAGAAAAGAAGTTGATATCACTAGGTTAAGAGGGAGCCTAGAAAAAGAGTATATATCCCAAGTTGAAAGGGAGGGCATATTATAGTCATGATAGATACCTTGAAGAATCAATTGGAGAATGCATATTGAGATGTTGTCGAAAGAAGGAAAGTTGGATTTTGTTGCTAAGTGTGAAGTAGGAAATGAAGTTGAATGATTAAGGAAACCTTATTCAATAATTTGGGAAGCCTTGAAGTCCTACTGTGATGAATTGTAAGGCAGTATCAAGAAGTCAAAAGACCTCGAAGGTTTATTTTTAATCATGAGTATTTTAAAGGTTGTTACTGATTGGGGTTGCGAATATTTAGGTAAATCTCTCAAGTTTTCTAAAAAATCATGCTTGAGGTTAGATAGATTTGAAGTGTTGAAGCTTTGTGTGTGAGACACATTTCCTGGAAAGACATTAGGTTGGCACTATGAGTTGATGTCTAGATCCCAAAGTAGTGAGGGTGGCATTGGTCGTGGAGCTCTGACCTTGAATACGCACCTAGATCCCTAGGTTGATGGTTAGAAAGTAAGCCTAATGGTACCTAGATAGGATTAAAGCTTTAGTCCAACTTAGTCCCACTTGGATAGATTTCCCTAGTCAAGAATCTAGTTTGTGGCATCATGAGTGCCTAAATTGTTTGAGGACCTTTGATAGATTACCCTGGTTAGGAATCTAGTCCATGGAATTGAGGTTCCTAAACTCTTCGTAGATCATGCATTTTGAGATATTCCATGTACCTCTATAGTTATATGTAAGTATGAATACCTCCCTAATTAAGAGGGGGTGTTGAAGAATGTAACTAGGTTCGATCTTTATAATTGTACTTGAGTCATAATGAAATATGTTTATCAAAAAAAAGAAAAAAGATATTTTATTATTAATTAAATTTATTTACTAAAGCATGGGTTTCATGCTTGGGTCAATTGTCATAGGTCAAGTCTCCATTGTTGTTTTCAGGAAAATTAGTATTTCTAAGAAATGCTAATCCTCTAGGTTTGGTAGCTAACATAGAAACAACAGTTAAAGCAATTCACTATTTTTCCTATGAATGACAGATAAGGGAAAGATTATAAGAAGCCAATCTGCAACTTCCACTTGATCACTTGCTTGATCCCTCTCTCCTTTGAATGATCTCATTGTTTCTCCCTGCACTTAACATGCTTGGAGAGTACCTATGCAATTACAGAAACAAAGACCCGTCAAAGCATAATGATCCATAATTCATAAATAACATAGAATTGAAAGTATGATAAACATATGAATGCATTGAGAGATTACACAAACATAGGGGGGAAATCTTGAAAATATTTAGTAATATAAAGAAGGATTACAACCCACAAGTTCAATCCAACGCAATCCTTCCATCTTCAAACCTTCTTCACCTCATGAACAGAAAGAAATTCCAACATTACTACAATACTTTGCCTCAATACTAAAACCATCAGCACCTCCTTACAACTCAGAATTATTCAGCCTCCAGATCCCTTGGATGAGTGATCCATTTACAGATGAGTGAAGGAGGTTGGGTCATCAATGATGATGATGAATGCCTTTCTATTTTTAGGAATTGGTTCCATGAAAGAGGGGGATAGGAGGTGGATGTTTCCTAATTCCTTTAGTCATCTTTGGGAAAACTCAGAGGAGAAGGTGGCACTAGAGAAGCTTCTAGAGGTTTCCATGAATGACGGATTATTCAAACTCTCCCAGAACTTTGCCCAAGCTCGATCATCATAGGCTAAAGAGGGCCTAAGTGCGATGACACTTAGTCAGTGTGGCACCTGCAATGCATAGCAACCTAATGAAGGGCTTCCTGCAATGATCTCTTTAGAGACACTTTTTGGATTAATTTTGTGATGGAACTTGTTTGGGAGTGAGGCATTTGGATGTCTAAGTTCTTTAGGGCATGAAACAACTATATTAGGGGTTGATGAACCCTGATATCATCGACATGTGAGTTGGCGCTGATGTGCCTAAATAAGTCTGTAACAGTTGTAGGTTTTTAATATTTCTAATTCAAAGTCTATTTTGTTATGTCAAATTCATCCTCCATCATGTCTCCTTGTTGTCAGCCTCACAAATTATTGCTCTACAAGTTTTCTTCTCAATGGTGTATGGGCTAATCCAACTTACATCAAGGTGCACTTGTCTTACTGGCCTTAGCCTTGATGTAGTATTCCTTAGACAGTTCTCAACATGGCAGTCTCAAAATCAACATTTTCACATTTGCCAAAGCAGTTCACATTCAACAATGCATGTGGTCCCAAAAGTAAAAAAGTCAACATAGTCTCAAAATGCTCACCAAAAAATATAAATGATATGCCACGTTGAAATTCTTCCAAAATGTGAAGGCATCAAGAAGAAAATGGAACTCAAAATTCCAAAAGCAATATTTTGGGCTTCCAAGTGCCATAACAAGGGCAAATCTTGATAGAATTTGACATGCAATACGTCAAAAGTGGTCTACAAAATCAGCCGGATAATACTTAGGTGGTAGATTCTCGAGATTCTCAGAGGAGTTGTAGATCCCTCTATAGACATGATGACATGGAAAATATGGGTCAAGAGACTAAGTGTAAAGGGGCATCCAATATTTCAAAAGTTACATGAAAAATTAGCCGAAAAAACCCACCTGTCAGAATCCTTAAAATCTCAAGGGCATTGAAGCTCTACCGAAGGTGACCAAGTCAACCCTCTTACTAGCCATTAAAGTCAATTTAAAAGGAATGTCAAGTGTCGAAACTAGCCTTTTGGGAGTCAAAAGGATTGTTGGACCATTATGTGGGAAAAAAGTAGCCATTGCAAAGTCAAACCATCTTCATTTCAAACAAATGAAGTTTCCATTGACCAAGTCAAATTTCCAAGGGACTAAATTAAATCAAGGTTATAAGCGTGAGCCACTTCGACTAGCCATTGGAGTCTTTAAGGTGGAACATTGAGCATCTTTTGACTATTATTCTTCATTTTTTTCTCTTCTAGTGTCAATGCAAGTGTGACATTGGACTTCTAATCAGTGTTACTAGAATTGGACCGGACTGCACTTAGCCAGCTGGTCCGACCATTTTTGGACCGGAAAAGGCCGATTCGGTACTGAACCAACCTTTTTTCACTAAACCAACCAATAAGATACCAAACCAATAGATTTTGTACAATGTTATCAACGACCCTTTGAACACAATATTAGAGAAAAAAACAATAATCTATGATTGTGGAAGCCTATTATTTGACCATATTTCCCTATTAATGATATATAATTATAGTAATGTTAAATTCTTAAAGTAAAATGATAAAAATGGAAGAAAAAGGAGAATACTTTTACTTAAATTTTTAACCTTACCATTAATTGACTCAGGATGTTTGAGAGTAGTTCTGACTGTTGAATTTCCATGACCTTGGGTCTAGGCTAGAATCTTAAAATATCTAATGCTACCAAACCAAGAATCTAAATGATACTACTTTTCACACCAGAATATAAACAATAGTAAATCACACATGCACAAAATAAAGACAAATTTTTATAATTTTAAACCCAACTTTGTTATATTAAACAACATATAATACAACAATCTAGGGCTCTTATACTAGGGATAATGGCCCTCATACATCCACTAGTATAAGATACAAATTGGGGCTTTGTGTAATTCCATTGACGACCAATCTACCCTCAACAAGATACTTTGACCATCTAGGTGATGAATTTGACTCTCTTAGCTCCTCTCAATCATACCCTATACCTACCTAGTCCTTTGGCTCCCGATCTGTAGCTATTGTCTCTATCAATGCTACAAGTCCATCTGGCCATTGAATCTTGGCTATCCAATCTGCTCTATAGTTGTGCCTTAGTCCATCAAGGCCACAACACATCGAGACTCTTGTCGAGTTGTTCACAGCTCCACTTGTGAACAACTCTCAACTACCCATTGCTGCTCCTCAACTACTTAGGGACTTCATCCCACTATGGTCTTCCTGCACTACACTGATGAAGCCCACCATAGGGCGTAGAGGGCTTCCACCTATCACTACAATATGTCTGTCCCCAACAATGAACACGGGCTAGGAGAATTTCCCATATTCAGTTGTAGATGTCATTCTCCAAACACATGTCTAAGGCTCCACATATGGCTCGTGGTTGATCATACCCTTGAGCTCATCAACTGCCTCTCTTGCAACCACCTTTGTTCATAAAGGTGTTTCTCACTAGGATCCAACTTGGACACACATCCACACTTGGTCTTCTCTCATGGTGCCCTCCAATAATCCACGAGAGACCAAGTCCACATTGTAGCACTTACACCTAGTTAGGTCATCCCCACACTTAGGAGACCCATACACATGGCTTCCCACAAATTTCACCAATATTCCCTTTGTTATGTAATAGAGGAGTTATTGCACAAATCTAGGCACCAAAAACTTGTCCTCTCCTAGGATATCTATCCAATTTTCATACAAGAGTTCATCTCAAACTCTTCTTGTTGTTGTCCCCTTGTCTTCCAATCTAATGTGTCTGATGTCACCTTAGCTACTTGGTAGGCTTCCAAACAGTCCATATGGGCTCCTCCAAACAAATCCTAAGGCCTCCTCATGTTTCCCATCAACTATTCCATGCTCTAGTTCACAAATGAAAGACCAAATACCCCTCCAAAACACTATTGTAATGATGTTTGCACTTTGTTGTTTGTGACACCTAGTTTGGGCACTTGCTATAGCCCTAAATCCTCCCAACATTCACCAAAAAAATTTATTCTAGCTACAACCTAAGCAAGGAAGGCTCCTCTTCATGCATGTTCTTCTTTTGGGCACGTTACAACCCAAGAACCCTCCACGTTGCCCTATTTTGGGAGGCTAGGCCTGCAGCAAACCTCAATTGGTTGCGTTCCTCCAACAAACCACCAAAATAGTGCTTCCTCACTAAATTTTTAGCCTTGAAACTTCCTACAAACAACATTGTCTTGCTCACAAGGAACTCAACCTAACACCCTCCCTTCTCAGCCCTCAAAATAGTAGATTCGAATAGCCCAAAGAAATTCTGCACTAGCCTCCTCACTTGGCTTCCATGGCAGACTTTAGACCTTCTCCTCCACATTGTCTAGGCCTCTCCTTATTTTTTCAGCTAGGGCTAATTTGAGAGATCCTTTTCCTTGAGAGGATGTTGCATAAATGGATGCTTAAAACACATAAATTCACCCTCATTTTATATCCAAATGAGGGGCTCTGTTATAGACTTATTTGGGCACATCAACCCCAACTCATATGTCAATGTTATTAGGGTTTATGAACCCCTAATATGGTTGTTTTATGCCCTAAATAAACCTAATCCTCTAAATACCTCATTTCCCAAAAGTTCCATCAAGGAATTCATCCAAAAAGTGCCTCTAAAGAAATCATTGCAGGAAGCCCTGTGTTAGGGTGCTATGCATTGTAGTTCCCTAATGGACAAGGTGTTATGCATCACAGTTAGGCCCTCTTTAGGGTGTGATGGTAGAGCTTAGAAAAAATTCTAGGAGAGTTTGAAGAATCAGTTACTCATGGAAATCTCTAGAAGCTTATCCAGTGCCACCTGCCCCACTCAGTTCGCCCAAGGATGACTAAAGGAATTAGGAAACATCCACCTCCTATTCCCCTCTTTCATGGAACCAATTCCTAAAAGTAGAAAGGCATTCATCATAATAATTGATGACTCAACCTCCTTCACTCATCTATAAATGGATCCCTCATCCAAGAGATCTAGAAGCTGAATAATTCTGAGTTGTAAGGAGGTGTTGATGGTTTTAGTATTGAGGCAAAAGTATTGCGTTATTGTCAGAATTTCTTGCTATTCATGAGGTGAAGAAGGTTTGAAGCTGGGAGGATGGTGTTGGATCGAACTTATGGGTTGTAATCCTTATTTCTATTAATAAAGCTTTTCAAGATTTTTACCATATGTTTGTGTAATCTGTCAATGCATTCATATGTTTATCATACTTTCGATTCTATGATTTTTATGAATTATGGATCATTATTCTTTGATGGGTATTTGTTTCTGTAATTTTGCAGGTACTCTCCAAGCATCTTAAGTACAGGGAGGAGCAACAAGATTGACCAAAGGAGAAAGAGATCAAGCGAGGAATCAAGCGAAAGTTACAGGTTGGTCCCTTATAATCTTTCTCTTATCTGTTGTTCATAGGGAAAATAGTGAATTGTTTTAACTGTTGTTTCTAGGTTAGCTACCAGACCTAGAGGGTTAGCATTTCTTAGAAATACTAATTTTCCCTAAAACAAGTTCCATAAATTAGTGAAGAGACACATCTATTGGCCAAATTTTACTTCAAGCCTACATGACTTGAAAACCAATAATTGCTTGTGAACTTCAAAAATTCATTTCTCCAGTTCTACAACATGGAATTCAATGATTCTCAAAGCATTGGATTCTCCTTAGTTTATTGCATGTTTTTGAATATATTTATGAGCCTAATAGAGTGAATTGGGTTAGTCATTTTGCCATGTAGTATAATGTGTGCCTTACACAGATTTTTTGGTCAATTTTGGACAAAGTCAAGGGATTTATGAGCAAATGGTAGCAAATACTCGAGGAAAATAGGGAAGAGGATTTGTAGGGGGGTTTCCCCTTCATTTATGACCTCTTTCCTTGAATACTCCATCAACAACGCGGAGCACAAATCCACATTGATGCATCAAAACGGACATCCGAGAAAGTCAAGAAGGACTACTGTTTATCTCCAGTTCTAGGAAGCCAAGCTCCTTGATTTTAGGAGGACTGTTGGAGGACTCTATTTGTATAAATAAGGGGGCTTAAAGCCTCAGTAGGTTAGCCAGTCATTGGTAGAATTTTCGCACTTCTGTGCAGCACTTGTTTAGCTTATTTTTTAGTTCCTTTTTAGAACAGTTCATGTAATGTGACTATTATTTTTTATAATGAAGATGAAACAATTTTTGAGCCAGCCCTGATCTCTTTCAGAGGGCTGAAGCTCTTAGGTTAGGGCCCAACCCAAGCCACCCAGCACCTCTTGCTATGAACTTATATGTTTTTTCTTCAATTCATGAGTTAATTTTTGTTACATAAATTCATTTTACTTTGTTTAGATTGGGGTGCTTTTGATGGTTTGCATAGTTTTTTTTGTTTCAGTTGCTCAATGTAGGTTATTGAAGTGACAAAATAAGATTCAAAAAGGCCAACAGAAGGCCCTAATCTCCTTTCTCCCTTTCTAGGACTATGATTTGAGGTTAAGGCATTACTGTTGCACCAAAAACACGGTTTTGCTCTTCCATGCAACTTCTAGTGTGATGACTTGATTTGGAAAGATTGATATATTGGTTCAAATTCAGTTGCCTAGATCATTTCCTATTATTTTACCGTAGATATCTCTACATGCTTTTCTTTTCAAAGGTTGTTGTTCAGCATTTTCTGTTTGTAGGTCAGAACTTAGGTCAAGCTAGAGAAATTTCTATTTTCATAGTATAGTTAGTACTTTCTTTGATCAGTTTTTGTAAGTAGATGTGTAGATCTCTTGTAGGACACCTCAGTTCACCATACATCCATGAAACAGATACCACTAGCTCACTTCTCACAGATTTCCCAAGTCATTCGCAACATTTCACCAAGCTGCCATAGTTTTTGTGTTTTTCTCCATAAGCTTCCTTCTTGCCATTTGAACAAATCCAACCATCATGTTCTTTGTTGATCTTCCTTGACAAGCTCTAGACACCTCAACAACTTCATATAGCCTTCAGTTTCCCTTTTCCATCATTTTTCCACCTTCAAAACTCCAAAAATAACTCTTGGCCTCCTCCTGTAGATCCCCTACAGCCTCCTGTACAATTCCCTGTAAGTGGTTTTTAGAAATCTGATTGCAATGGAAGTCTTCAGAAGGGTACTAAGGGCTTCTTAGGACCTCCCCACACCTTCCTCCACCTTTGCAAAAGCCAATTCCATCTTCCTTTGCCACCAAACCTCTGCACAATCATAACCAGATAAATCACAAGCATAATAACTCCACATAAAAACACTCGAAAGCACAAAAATATGTTTTCTTCTTAGTTTTTTTTCAGGAGTAGCTTTAATAAATGCAATTTACCTTTTTAGTAGTCAATGGCACTCATTTCATCAGTTTTCATCTATTTTCCTGCAAAAGTAGGGTTAAAAGGTAAATTAGGGTTTTCTAGGGTTTGTTAGGGTTTGTGTTACATTTCAGTTTTCCTTCTCTTTCTGCAAGTAGAATAGTCCTTGTAGAGTTAGCTTTGTTTCATCACAGTTAAAAGCTTCTTCTAAGAATTCATAGAAGTTGGTTTAATCTCCTACTGATCTTGCGCCAGCTGACCAAGTGACGGCCTGTAGTAAGAGCTAGTACTTGTGCATACAGCACAATCGCTTCCAAGTTTGTTATGAACTACTGGGTTGATAAAAGTAAAGTAGGAAGCCCCGGGATTTGCAGCATTATTGCTACAATACTGGTGCTCACCACTTTTTGGCACCGTTGTAGGGGAAGCGTCAGAGTATTTTGTGATTACTACTTTTCTTCTATTTTCTACTACAACATTCTGCCAAGTAGTTTATTTCAACAAAAGTAGAGTAGTTTTTTCATTTCAATTCTATAAGTTCCATTTCAGAAAGAGTAGATTAGGTATTTCCTACTTTCATTTCAATTCTGCAAGTTCCATTTCAGCAACAGTAGATTAGGCATTTCTTGCTTTCATTTCAATTCTACAATTTCCATTTGAGCAAAGTAGATTAAGCATTCCCTGCTTTCATTTCAATTCTGCAATTTCCATTTCAACAAGAGTAGATTAGTCATTTCCTCGTTTTCATTTCAATTCTACAATTTCCATTCTAGCAAAGTAGATTAGTCATTTCTTTGCTTTCATTTCAATTATGCAATTTCATTTCAGCAAGTTCATTTCAGTTAGTTGCAATTTGTTGTTCAATCCATTTCAGTTTTGTAGGTGCAACCAGAAAAAACAAAAATCACCCAAAAAGAGATTTCCTTTCATGCCTCGTAGGAATAGAGATAATTCAGGAAAATTCCTACCCAACACCCGCACCACATCACAAAGTCACCCTTCTCTCTTCTTCAGTGGCAATGATCTAGAAGAACCTATAGGTGAACCACCAGATATATACGAAGATCCTATAACAGAATAAGAGCAAGAAACCATCCCTCCTGAGACCACGACTGAAAACAGAAACGTTATAGGGAATGGGGAAAGAGTAGAGGGTAACTTTCCTATCTAAGAGACCAATGGGGACACTAAAATGAAGAACATAATTCCTTCAACCTTACCTCACTCCCATGGATTGACTATCGAAGATCCTGATACCTTCTTGTTTGAATCTGTTGTTATCTGTCAAACCTATGACTATGCAGAAGATGAGAAAATGTTGAAACTATTTCCTTTTACCCTCAAGGATGTAGCATTGCGCTGGTTCATGGGGTTACCCGGCAACATCATCACAACTTGGGCTCAGATGTAGCAAGCCTTTAACAACAAATACTAGGACTATTCGAGGTCAAATGATACCAAGGAAGAAATCTTCTGAATGACCATGGAAAGCGATGAATCCTTGGACGATTATGAAGAGAGGTTTCAGCTCAGTTATAAAAGAGTTAGGTGCACACTTAACCCCGAATCTCTGAAGTTGGTCCTGATTAGAGGAGTCCTTGAATACCTTCTAGATACCCTCCATTTGCTAGTAGGGGGGGACATCTATCAACTACCTTATGAAGACATAAAGACTGTGTTTAGAAACCATTCTAGGGTAGCCAAAAAGAGAGGTAGCGGAAGTCAACATTTAGCCAGTACATCCTCATCCAGCTCATCCCTTAGAGGTGAATTTGGAAATCTACTAGAATATTTCAAGAGTGAGATGAAATAGACTCTTGCCATGCAAATGGATGCCTTGCATATCAAAAGAAAACAAGAGGAAGCAGAGAGGGCTTTGGCAATTTTTTGTCCTAGGTGCATGTTATCACCCCATGAAACTCTCGTAGGTTGTATCTCGGAGATGCTCGGGAACATTACAAACTCAAATTAATGTTGGAAATGGATGAATGGAAGGAATGATGCTTGTTCAAGCCAGATAACCACTCCTACTGTGCTTGACTCCAGACATGCGTGAACACCCCCAGACTACAAGGCTTTAGACCACCAATTACTCATAGTTTAGGGATTGGGTAAATATGGAGAATACTGGCCACACCAGTAGATGCACAAGACCATGTGATGATCGGCTACAACCAGTAAAGAGGTCTGCAAACCTATTTCCTAATGCACAGACATGATGACAACTCTCTTCCACTAGGTAAACAGAAACCCGAATAACACATTCACTGTTACATACAAGATTATAACACAGAGGTAGGATGGCAGCTCCTTTATTGGTAAATATCAAGAGTCCATGAAAACTGCATAACAGGCACAGCCTAAAACATAATAGAAGTGAAAAGTGAGCAATTAACAGCAAAATAAGCTTGTATTAGCTGAAAATGAAGACGAGACCCTACAAGTTTCAAAGCAGTTACAGTCTCGAGAAGTTGAACCTTACATCAAAGCAATAACCATCAACCCTGTTTACGTCTGTTTTCTAGGTATATATAGAGTTTCTTTACAAAGATATTATGTTATTCTAAGTGTTGAGGGGTCATAATTGACCACCAACCGCTTTAACTATTTGATGGAGTCCCTGGTGTAATTTGTCTGCTTTAGTGAATGAATTTGATGTTCTCTGGTGCTCTATTGTACTTCTCGAGCAGGTGGAGTGTCGTAGGGAAGAAGTTCCATAACTGTTAAATGTGTTGATCCACTCGAGGCACGTCCTTTTCCTTCTCGGCCATATTGTTTCTTAAATGTAGTTGTTGAATATGAGATGTGTCGGGTACTGGTAGATGATCGCCTTCATCCTTCCAAAGCATAGAACAATCAAAGGTGACATACTACATGGCGAGTGGAAGATCTGGTCAAAGGAGAAAGATTGACCATCAGATGGAACAGATGGATGATGGATATGGCTTGGCGGAAGGTATTGGGAAATTCGGAAACGGAGTGGATACGGGCCATTGGATCTCGAGGGGGGCAGATCCAACGGTCATCAGGCATCGAAGATGTGCGGGGGTTAACAAGTAGGGACTATGGTTTTGGCAGTAACCAGTATTGATCGCACTGATTTTGGTGGGTGAGGGATAATCGTACAAGGGCAAGCGATGCCAGCCAACGTGTGACGCGTGGCGGACGGGACGTGATGAAAACTGCTTTGATTGCAAGTTAACGGACGGGTTGTTTGTGGGTGCGGGAGGAGCGAATGTTGTTGGATCGAACGGTAGATGATCGGATGGTGTGGATTTAATCGCACGGGTTTTCGACTGATGTGATGGGGAAAGGGCTTGTGAAAGCACATGCTCATGTGATCATGGTTACGTGATGGTTTAAACTCTGGGCCCGGGGACCTAAGGGAGTATGGGTTTATACAAGGTTTCAAAGGTAAAACGAAGATTGCAGAGGTATAAGAGTATAAGTGGAGTGAAGGAGAGTGTGAACAATAACTAATACGAGCCCCCTTTAAGCACGAACAACATAGCCAGACCTATATTTGCCCCTCAAATGTTCAAGTATGTAGCAGAGCTAACACTGGCTCCTTCTGGGGATGAGATCCTCCCTATGAGGTCTCAAGATTTGTAGACCACTGCCTTTCCTATGAAGACAAATTAGTAGAATTTCCTAGTGTTCCATTGGGCATGGAGTCTAACTGGCCTTACACTAAAACTAATAAAACAACGTATTTACAATTTTAAGGCTAAAAACCTTAAACAACATAAATTTTAAGAAAACACCCATTAACTGGGCCATCAAAAACTACTCCTCCTCCTATACTTTTCAGCATGAAGG
>APFE031229136.1:239180-271585 GCA_000404065.3 Pinus taeda | reverse complement strand
TGTGGCTCTAGCATTCATCAGTTTGAAAGGCATCTTGGAATACATAAAAGTGCCCCAAGGGGTGGTGAATGTAGTCCTCTCTTGATCATCTGGATGTACAACAACCTGATTATACCCTGAAAATCCATCCAGGAAAGACATCACTTTGGCCCCTGAGACCTTTTACAGTAAATGCTCCATCTTGGGTAGAGGATAGTTGTCTTTCTTAGAGCATTTGTTTAAGTTTCTGAAATCAGAGTCTGATTTCTCCACTTTTTTTCCTCACCACAACCAAATTGGCTACCCATTTTGAATATCTGAGAGGGACTATGATTTTGGTAGCCAATAGCTTCTTGATTTCTCTTTCAATTAGAGGAAGGAGCAAAGGGTTTATATGTCTCAGCTTCTGCTTGAAAGGTATGGTGTCTTTCTCTAAAGGAATTTTATGCTGGATGATCTTTTTGTCATAATTTTTCAGGTCACTATATTCCCAAGCAAAAACATCAGCAATTGCTTCATTAAATTGCAGTATTCAGCACTTTGGGCAGCAAACAAATGGGTAGATAGGTTTATATATCTTGGATAATCTGAACTCCCTATATTATGCTTACAGACTGCAGATTGGTCTTCTTTTTGGGTAGCCTTATAAGGCACATCGTTCTAATCAAATAGCTTTTCTAAAGGGACTAAACCCTTAGGTATATGATTGTTGGGCAGTTGGACAATGCTATCTTTACCAATTTTGTTTCTAACCTGGGATTGGGGGTTTTCTTATAAGGATTCATTTGCTTGGTCAATTTGCATTTCAAAGAACTCATCAATGACTTGCAGAAACCTATTCACTTCATCATCATCTTCAAAAACTTTCCAATGCTGGAAATTATCTGGCAAGGATGGTCTATATTTTATTTGAACTTCATAAACTATTCTATCAGGCATGGGAGGGATAAACATGCTAGCAGACACAACGAGCTGATTTCTGACACTAGGGATATATGAGATACAAAAACTGTCAAAAGAATCTTTGAGTTTCCATACCTCATCTCTGTATGCTTTCAACCTTGGGTGCTTTGCTTGAAAAGTTCTGTTGACTTGCTGAATGATAAGATCATCATCTCCAAAGACCTTTATGCTTATGATTCCTCTGTCTTTTGTTGCGTTAAGACCCAATATCAGAGCCTCATACTCTGCTATATTGTTGGGGAATTGGAAGGCCAACTTAAAAGACAACTGTGTGCTTTCTTGCTCTGGAGATATCAGCACCACCCCTACTCATGCAGTCTCCCTGGAACATGCTCCAACAAAGAACATCTCACAAAACTAACTTCCTTGCTCTTCCTCGGCCTGATTCATGGGTTTCTTGATCTGCAAAAAAGCCTTCTGGGATTCCTCAATTTGGATGATACATGCTCTAAAATCAATGTCCACAACATAAATGGGATGATTAGAAATATTCTTTTCATCGCTGATGATGTATGCCAGTTGTGCTTCTCTATACAATCTCCTGCTTTCCCCTCCAAAAACTGGGACAGTGGCATAAGATAGATCATTCTGTAATGTCCCACCTAGTCTCTTAATCCACCCCATGGACATCAACATGCCAAACTTAGGAGGGACATCTGCTACCACAATGTCCATCACCATGCTCTTCATGGGCAGCTGAGTTAGGGTAATGGCTAGGTCTTTGATCAATCCTAGGCATTTTACTTTCCTTGAATCGAATGATAATAAATCATGATATGGTCTAGTGATATCAAGGCCTAATTCTTCCATGAAACCTTTTGGCATCAGATTGTGGCTAGCCCCGGTGTCTAGCAGGCAATTGTGGAGGATTTTTTCATGGATGGTCAAGGAGACATAAAAAGATGGAGAGTTATCATCAGCGGGTTCAGTCATTGGACTAAGCACAACTACAGGTTTATCATCTTGCAAATTGACAGAGTCAGTGGATATTTGTGTGGCTTTTAGCTCAAGAGCTTCAAGGATAGGCTTCCTAATCAGTTCACTCTTTACAAGTTCTAACATAGGTATAGATATTTTTAACTTGTGGAATTCTACTTCAAAGATGAAAGGGGAAGGGGACTTGTCAGGACCTCTTACCTCTTGAGCTGGTGCTTTGAGGATGACTAGATCAACTACTGGTTTCTTCTGTCTGGTATTTTGTTGCTCTGTGGGGACCGCAGCTTTTTGGGTAGGATTCTCCATGGCATTGTTTTCTTTTAACCTCAGATTATATCTTTGTTGTTCACCAGTCTACAGAATAGCCTCTCTATCCCATTCTTGACTAGTTTGGTCCTGTAGCAATGCTTTTTTGTATGCAGCCAATGTCAAAAAGGCAGCACTGCCTTTATCATCCATGCAATGAATTTCATCCTCTTCTTCAAACTGTCCCTCCTCCATGACTACATTTTGAAAAAGAGCTTTAACTTTCTGTTCTATGTTTGTTTCTTTACCCCTCTGAATGATTTGCAACTATTCATTTGCTCTTCTGAATGGGTTTGAGTTTCTTGGAGCAAATGTGTTCTGAAATCTCGCCTTCCTAGAGTTCTGTTCAACCTTCAGCTTAGATATCTCAGCAGCCAATGACTCTATCATTCTGGTCATTTTGTCTAATTTAGGCTCTGAAAATGAAGTAGAGGAAGAAGAAGCCTCACTTCTCTGCCTCCTTCTATCAGCATGGTTTTTAAGCTTTTCTGCAGCCATAATATTATATTCTACTTCTAGGGCTACATCTTGCATATCAGCTAGGGTGGCACATCTTCTTCCTTTCAACAACAGGCAGAAATCAAAGTCAAAAGCATTGGCATAAGTGAGTTTGGCCGAGGTGGGGGTTGGCTTTACTTCATCTAGTATCTTACTATACATACGATTGAATCTTTTATTAAAACCAGGCAATGATTCCCCATTTTCCCTCTTCAAGTTACCAAACTCAATATGGTAATATAACAAGTATTTTTTATCTCCTCGGTGCTTCAAAAATACATCAACTAATGCTTCAATATCTGCTATAGATCTAGGTGCTAGTTCTCTGAACCATTTTCTAGCCTCTCCATCAAGGCTCTGGAAAAAACGTCTCATCCACACATCATCTTCACTAATATCCAGGTTATCAACATAACTATAAAAAGATTCAAGGTGTTCTTCAGTTGTTATTCCCTCTATACCAGTAAACTTAGGCATGTATTTCTGGTATTCTCCTACAGGCATGGAATTCAAAGGAACAGGCAAGACCAAGGGTCCATACCAAGCAGCTATGATTCTTTCCATCTTTGTGGGTGCTTGTTGGCTTGCAATGACTGGGGTAGGTGGAAGGATACTGGCAGATTGAATGGTGGGAAACAATGAAATGGATGATAGAGACAAAGGGAGATGATGGAATGTATGGGAGACTTTCTTTGGACTGAGATCCAAAGAGGAACTAAATGAACAAGGAGCTTTATGAATCTCTTAAGGTGATTCTTCACTAGCAATACTAGGCTCTAGATCTTCAAACTGTGTATTCTCAACTATAGCCTTCTCTTGCAGAGATACATAAGATTTCTTAGGCTTACCTGATCCTGATGCTCCTTTCTATAATGTTTTCTTCTATTTAACAATCTTCTCAGGGTCAGGCACTAGGTCAGCTGGTGATTTCTGAGGACTTCTGTAGATATGTCTCACAAACTGAGCCAGAACTGTAATGTGGAGTCTTCAAAGGTTGGTCCTCCAGTAGAGTTGCCAGATAGATGATTACAACCAGAAATGTGTCCAAACTTTGTCTATCATCAAAGCTAGAACTGTTTCGTTCTCCCAGGGAAGCTGAGCTTCAATATTCTCTCCCTGGCAGCAGTGCCAATTAATGTTATCACCCCAAGAAACTCTCCTAGGTTGTATCTCGGAGATTCTCAGGAATATTACAAACTCAACTTAATGTTGGAAATGGATGAATGGAAGGAATGATGCTTGTTCAAGCGAGATAACCACTCCTACTTTGCTTGACTCTAGACATGTGTGAACGCCCCCAAACTACAAGGCTTTAGACCACCAATTACTCACAGTTTAGGGATTGGGTAAATATGGAGAATATTGACCACACCAGCAGATGCACAAGACCATGTGATGGTCGGCTGCAACCAATAAAGAGGTCTGCAAATCTGTTTCCTAGTGCACAGATAGGATGACAACTCTCTGCCACTAGGTAAATAGAAACCTGAATAACACGTTCACTGTTACATACAAGATTATAAAACAGAGGTAGGATGACAGCTCCTCTAATGCTAAATATCAAGAGTTCATGAAAACTGTGTAACAGGCATAGCCTAGAACAGAATAGAAGTGAAAAGTGAGCAATTAACAGCAAAAGAAGCTTGTATTAGCTAAAAATGAAGATGAGACGCTGCAAGTATCAAAGCAGTTATAGTCTCCAGAAGTTGAACCTTACATCAAAAGAACAACCATCAACCCTGTTTACATCTATTTTCTAGGTATATATAGAGTTTCTTTACAAAGATATTCTGCTATTCTAAGCGTGGAGGGGTCATAATTGGCCACCAACCGCTTTAACTGTTTGATGGACTACCTAGTGTAATCTACCTACTTTAATGAATGAATTTGATGTTCTCTGGTTCTTTGTTGTACTTCTCGAGCAGGTGGAGTGTTGTAGGGAAGAAGTTCCATAACTGTTAAATGCGTTGATCTGCTCGAGGCATGTCCTTTTCCTTCTCAGCCATATTGTTTCTTAAATGAAGTTGTTGAAGATGAGATGTGCCAAGTACTGGTAGATGATCGCCTTCGTCCTTCCGGAGCACAAAACAACCAAAGGTGGCATACTGCATAGCAGGTTGACGATCTAGTCAGAGGAGCAAGATTGACCGTTAGATGGAACAGATGGACGATGGATACGATTTAGCGAGAGGTATCAGGAAATTCGAAAGTGAAGTGGATACGGGCCGTTGGATCTGGAGGAGGCAGATCCAATAGTCATCGGGCGTCGGAGATGCACAGGGGTTAACGAGCAGGGACTATGGTTTTGGCGGTAAGTTGTATTGATCGCACCACTTTTGCTGGGTTAGCAGTAATCATACAAGGGTGAGCGATGCCAGCCAACATGTGACTCGTGGCAGACGGGACGTGACGAAAACCGCTTTGATCACGAGTTAATGCGTAGTTGGTTTACAGGTGCAAGAGGAGAAAATGTCATTGCATCGCGCAATAGATGATTGGATGGTGCGGATTTAATCGCACGGGTTTTCGACTGATATGACAGGGAAAGGGATTGTGAAAGCGCACGGTCATGTGATCACGGTTACATGATGGTTTAAACTCTGCACCTGGAGACATGAGGGAGTATGGGTTTATACAAGGTTTCAAAAGTAAAATGAAGACTGCAGAGGTATAAGAGTATAAGTGGAGTGAAGGAGAGTGCGACCGATAACTGATGCAAGCCCCCTTTAAGCATGAACAACATAGCTAGACTTGTATTTGACCCTCAAATGTTCAAGTATGTAGCAGAGCTAACAGTGCACCAGAAGGCATCCTAGGAAATAATGTCCATTGAACTCTATAGAAGTGTGTTGAGTCTGTGAAGAAGACCATTCTACGAATCAGTGCCCTTCCTTGCTCGAACTTAAAGCTACATACTAGGGGGTCGGAGGAGCCACTAAACCAATCTATTTCATGAACCAAAGGAGGCCACATGGGCCCAGACCATACCAACATAGAATGCAAGGGACATCCCAGACATATTACAACACCAATAAAGCCATTTCCATGCGTTCTTGAGGTCCCCCTACTCATCCTTCCTAGTCCACACCCCCTCCTTGGTCATATCCATCTTAATACCATGCTCAGTAAGTTCCTCATTCATTTCACTCTTATGCTCAGCCACAGCCTGAGTGGAATGCACCTCATCAAGGGTGGAGGCCCCAATACAACTTTCCTCCCGCGCTTTTGCCTCCACCACCTGCTCAACCACAACCATTGCCTCCTACTCCACCAAGGAAACCCTAAATACCTGCTCAACCGAACCCAAACCCGAATAACAGACAGGCCCAGTAGGTATATAGTGGGGACACATCATTCCTGACCTATGTTGTGAAGATTTAGGAGATTAACCTACGATCTAGGAAGGTTCTCCCAGATAACCAACCTCCCCCTAAGGAGGATGAGGAAGAAAAAGAGGAAAGTGAACCAAAAGCCATTCCATCCTTTCTTGAGAGATTATCTGGAACAACACAACCTACCCCAGAAGAAACTGAACTTTTGGGAGAATTGAAATAATTATGTGTAAAGATACCACTTCTCCAAGCCATTAAGGATGTGCCTATATACAACACGATGATCAAGGAGAAGTGCTTCAGGCACCCAGGCAGGTGCAGGAGAGATGCTCCAACTATCAATTCATAGGACAATTTTCGGACCTGATGTTGGGGTAGGTAGTCTGTCCAAAATATCTAGACCCTCGAAGCCTTGTAGTCGATGTCCACATCAATGGCACCATAATCCCCCATACCCTGATTGATCTAGGGGGTGCCATTAATGTCATGACCAAGGACACATTGCTCAAGCTCAACCTTTAGGGCTCCCTGAGAAAGACCAGAACAGTACTACAGTTAGCAGACCACTCCACCATGACCCCTGAAGGGATTATGGAAGATGTAATGGTCTCCATCGATTCTTGGGAGTATCCTATTGATTTCCTGGTTCTCCAACCAAAGGCAAAGCTCACTGGGTATCCTCTCATCTGGGAAGACCCTGGTTGGCTACTTCAAATGCCTACATCAGTTGTCGAGTTGGGAACATGACAATCAAGAATGGGCATATGTCCAAGCAGCTAGTCCTATACCCTCTTGCCCAACCTTTGTTAGAACATGATTTACCTCTCTGGTTGGAGGAGGAAGATGAGGATGAAGTCTATTCTGCACCACTATGTGCAGTGGAAGCTACCATGGTGGGGGAGGGGCCACAAACCAAGGATGATCTTATTGAAAACTTGATTTAGAATCCACTCCCTAGTGTGTTTCCATTAGAAGAGTTGGTGGAAGAAACCCAAGCCAATCCTTTAGTTGATCTGTATGTGGCTGACCCAACCTCTCTTCGAATTAAGAATGTGGAATTCGGCCTAGAAAGAACCTTGATGATCAACTCATCCCTATCCACCTCTCAGGAGAAAGAACTGTGTAGCTTATTAAGAAACCACATGGATGCTTTTGCTTAGAGCTATAAGGAGATGAAGGGAGTGCACCCTTCAGTCTGTACTCATCACATTTACATTAAGGAAGATTGCAAACCAGTCAGGCAGCCTCAAAGGAAGATGAATCCAAACCGTAAGGACATTTTCAAAGAAGAACTGCAAAAGCTATTGGATGTAGGATTCATCTACCCTATCTCTGACTGTGAATGGGTCTCTTCTTTGGTGCTAGCGCCAAAGAAAAATGGGAAGTGGAGAATCTGTGTCGATTATTGGGAACTAAAAAAGGCTTCCAAGAAGGACCATTTTCCTTTGCCTTTCATAAATCAAGTGTTAGATGGTCTGGCAGGGAAGAAGATTTTCTCCTTCCTAGATGGGTTTAGTTGGTACAACCAAATCCAAATCAGCCTGGAAGACCAAGATAAGACCACTTTCACTTGTCCTTGGGGTACCTTTGCATACTAGGTCCTTCCTTTTGGATTGTGCAATGCTCCTGCCACTTTCGAGAGAGCAGTATTGAGTATATTTGTTGAACTAGTTCATGATGCAGTGGAAATCTATATGGATGACTTTACCCCTTATGGTTCTAACTTCTAGGAAGCTTTGTCTAACCTGGGAAAGGTTTTGGATAAGTGTATTGACATGAACCTATCCCTCAGTCCTGAAAAATGTGAATTTCTGATGACTGAAGTGACCATGCTAGGTCATGCAATCTCTCACAAGGATTACAAGTGGACCCCAACAAAATTGCCATCATCCAAAGGGTCCCACCTTCTCAAAAGGTAAGAGATATTTAAAGTTTCCTAGGTTTAGCAAGGTATTATAGAAGATTCATTAAGGATTTAAGTAAGCTAGCCTCTACATTGTTTGGTATTTTGGGAAAAGATATTGATTTCTTATGGACTGACAACTGTCAAGAGGCTCTGGATACCTTGAAAAGTAAACTGGTGACTGCCCCAATTTTGAGAGGTCCAAACTGGGCCCTACCTTTCCACATTCATATAGATACCTCGAACAAAGTGATAGGAGCAGCCTTAGGGAAAGTTGATGAGAAGCTACCTTATGCCATATATTTTGTAAGTAAAAACTTGTCGAAGGCAGAATTAAACTACATGTAACCGAAAAGAAGCTCCTAGTTGTAGTCCATTTCCTAAATAAGTTCAGACACTACATCACTAACTATCAACATTTGTACACATTGATCATGCTGCAATTAGGTATTTAATGAACAAACTAGATGTAAATGCTCGCATTATTAGATGGTTGCTTTTATTGCAGCAATTGGATTTAACCATCGTTGATAAGCCCGGTAAGGAAAATGTTGTTGCTGATTTTTTGTCTAGAATAGATCTGCCTGTAGGTGAAGAAGGAATGGTGGATGATCAAATGCCAGATGAACACCTATTTGCTATCTCAGTACTCTCTCCATTGTTTTCTGATATAGCAAATTACTCATATTCCACACATTTCCCGCCACACCTGTCCTCAAAAGAGAAGAGCAAGATCATGAGGAAAAGTGCCCCTTTCACCTAGATTGGGGGCAATCTCTTCAAACTTGACCCAGATCAGGTTTTGAGGAGATGTGTCAGGGAGGAGGAAGTTTTTGACATTCTCCTAACCTGACATGATGGGCCCTGTGGGGGCCATTTTGCAGCAAAGAAGACTACCTTCAAAATCTTGCAAGCAGGTTACTATTGGCCCACTCTTCATCAAGATGTAAGGAGATATATCAACCAATTTTACCGATGTCAAAGGATGGGGAAACCTACTCCAAGGGATGAGATGCCCCTGCAACCTCAAGTGACTTTCGAGCCATTTGAGAAGTGGGGCATGGACTTTGTGTGTCCTGTCAACCCTCCTATAAAGTAGAAATCTTACATCATCATGTGCACTGATTATCTGACAAAATGGGCAGAAACAAAGGCAATCATGGCAACAACAGAAGAAAAAGTAGTTGATTGTTTGAGAGATAATATATTCTACAAGTTTGGATATCCAAGAGAATTAGTCACAGATTGAGGGAGTCAGTTTACCTCTAATCTGATTGAAGACCTACTCACACATCACAAAATTAAGCACAGAATTTCCACCCCTTATCATCCGCAAGAAAATGGACAGGTGGAAGTCACTAACAGAGCTTTGGAAGGGATTTTGACCAAGGTAGTGAGCAGAGTAGAAAATATTGGGAAAATCGATTGGTTGAGGCCACCTAGGCCTATAACACCACCTGGAAGACCACCACAGAGTTCACACCCTATGAGCTGGTCTATGGGAAGAAGGCTTTGTTGTCAATAGAATTTGAATATAACACAATGAGGATGGCATCTTAGCTGGACCTAGAGCTCAACCCTGCACAAAAGGAAAGGTTACTTCAACTAAATGGATTGGATGAGCAAAGATTGCAGGCCCTTCTCCACTTAGAGGTAGTCCAACTCCAAAGAAAATATGGCATGACAAACAACTCAAAGAGAAACAATTCTAGGAAGGAGATTGGGCACTGCTGTATGATTCAAGGTATAAAGATTTCAAGGGCAAACTGAGGACAAGATGTCTAGGACCATATACAGTAGAAAAGTGCAATGACAATGGTTCAGTTCTGATCAGGACCATCGATGAAGAAGCCATCCCCATGCTTGTCAATGGGCATAGGTTGAAAATCTATAGGAAGCCCCTCTCCAAGCAAGAATTCATTGAGAATCTGAGTAAAACAGTGTTGGTAGTGGAGCAAGTCTCTACCTCCACTCCACCCACACACTAAAAAAAATGAGGAGAATAAAAGATCCCTGGGTGAAACCCCCCCTTGGAGGCACCCAGGGTAGGAAGTGAGGGTGAAACCTCCTAGAGGCGCCCCAACTATCTCATAAAAAAAGGGGGAAAAAGAAAAAATAGGAACTAAAAATTAACTTCTTTTAAATGCATTGCAGATTGCAGGAGGGCCACAGAAGAAAAAGGGACATGGCCGAACCAAATACATCTCTGATAGACCATTTCTCCATCATTATTGTCTTTTCCTAGTCCTTGGTCTCACCTGTTCTGGAAATTACGCATCCTATAGGAGGCTCTATGCATTCTATAGGAGGCTCCTGTAGAAACCACAGAAAGCTCAAAATCAAGTCAAGAAAAAAGATCAAAGGGCTAGAAACTTGTCTAGAAGACTTGTGGACCCCCATGCCACCATTCATCCTCCTAACTCTCTATTCCATACCTGCACCACTGCATTTCCACTCGCTTCTTTCTTCCCTGCACAGAAAACACAGAAATCCTATTTCTTTTGTTTTTAAAAAAATGAAGAATAAAAAAGCAGGATTCTTAACTTATCTCTTACCTGGTGCATACCAGCTGCTTTTGCTTGACCGACAGAACCTTCCTTAGATACCTCTCCAGTTCCTGTTCAAGCCTCAGCCAAAAATTTTAGAGGGAGAAGCAGTTACAGGAAATCCTGCAGGATTCCTGTAGCAGCTGATCCCCTTAAAAATCGAGCTCCAAAGGCAGGGTCAGTGCAGCCACTGATCATAAAACACGCAAGGAACCGGTCTTGATTGAAGATCACCAGTACAATGTAGCCAAGCCACCAATTAAAAAGTCACGGGTGCTAGCAGCAGCAATCCATGAATAGAATGCCAAAGTCTGAGCATGCAACAGCACGGTAGCGACTAACATGTAAGTGACTAAACCCGTTCCTCTGTTGCATGAGTATAATTTAAAAATTGAATGGACAAGTGAGATGGTTGCGATTAAACGAGATCAGTGGCTAGCTAACTGGCCACCCTCGCCCAATTCAAATAGCACGCTCATCCAATTCAAACAGTGCCTCATCTAGTTCAAGCATCGCTCAGTGGGTGAAATTAGCACGTGTGATCAGTCCGCTCGAGAAAATCTCAAAACAGGTAGTGTCGACATCAAGGGAATGATTGAAATAATTATGTCAAGTGACATAAAGGTTTCATCATGACACTGAAGTAGGGACCAACGATCTAGATGAGGGTAACATACCCTTCCTGCCACCTCACCTCGTCACCGGACAACACTCTCGCAATCTAAGTACACTGCAGTCGACCGCCTCCACCACCTTTGTTTTCATTTGTATCGACGAGCTCTCGGCTATATAAAACTACCTACCACCTCCAGAGCATCGAAACAATTTCTCTCTATCAATTTTAGAACCCTTTTGCTTATCAGGCTCTACAGGAGCATTATCGGACTCTACAAGAGTGGAAACGTAGTCCTATAGGAGGGCTAGTGAGCAGCATCACAGAGGAAAATTCAAGATTTTATGACCAAGTCAGGCTGAAAAAGGTAGACTCAGTAAAACCCACTCTGCATTTCCATATATACACAAAAGGTGGTGGGATTCGAAGCGGAGTACTAAGTTGAAAAGAAGGGAAAGTGAGAACAGAGTCTGCCTATGTTTTTAAAAAATATATACAGTTCTCCATTTACTCTTTGCACTAAAATACTGTTTCTCTCTCCTCTGTGGTATTCTCCTATGTAAAGAGATGATGCAACTCTAGAAAATTAAGCCTGTAAAAAAATGAATTTGCATTGGGTAGTCTGTTTATTTTGTGAAAAAACATTGTCCTGTATACTCTCTATTTTTTAAGATATTGTTTCCCTCAAACAGACCAAGAAGTAAATTAAGTTTAAGAAAAGAGTTTGAAGGGAAGGAAAGTTGCAATTGGTTTTTGTTAACAAGAAAGAACACAAAAAACTCTCTCTAGCTCCAAAAAGAAAACCTCAACTATTCCTTTGTTTCCAGGTTTGAAATTTACTGCCTTCCTCCTCACCTAAGATATTCTAGCAGTCTTTGAACATCATGACAGGGGGTTTTATGAGGAAGGAGCCTCTGAATTCAACTAAACTGCATGAACATCCAGAAGTGGTAGCCCTCTTTAACAAGGAAAATTGGATGCCTTTCTTTGAAAAATTTCATGGGTATAATGAGGAAGTCACAAAGGAATTTTTATTGTCTTTAAAACCTCACTCAAAAACCCATGCCACTGTTAATTTCAGGGGTCTAACCATAGAACTCACACTAGAATTTATCAGTAGGGTCACTGGTCTCCCACTTGGGCTACCCTAGAGTAAAGAAGAAAAACCACTGGGTCAAGTGGCCAAGAAGACCTTTTTCCAACTTGATGAACATCCTATGGAGGATAAGAATGGCATCAGGAAGACATGTATACCTTATCCATGGGGTGAGGTCAATTACCAGAACATGAAATACATCTCCTATGAAGGAAAATACAACATAGTTTACGAGTATCATTTCGGACGGTTACATGAACTAAGATATGGCATGGACCTTCCTGCATCCAGAAAACTCAGTATTCCATATTTTCTCCTCCAATCCTTGATAGAATATAGCACTAAATTGAAGGCATGGGTTCCAAACCAATTGGCTCACCATGGGCTAACTAAATTGTTGGTGGAGGATGCCCTCCACACTTACACAATCCCCATAGCCTGGGAGATTTTCATAAACATGACTAAAGAGGATGATATAAAAACTCTCACTGATGACCTTAGTCCACCTGGAAGTGAAGAGAAGGAGCAAAAAGGGGAAGATGAGAAGGAAATCCATGAAGAAGAAAAGAACACTCAATTAGAAGAAGAGGAACCCCACACAGAAGAATAAGGAAACCAGATAGGAGATGAGAAACATGATACCACCAAAGATGAGCCTAAAGCAGAGAAGAAGACAGCATCAAAAGCAGAAAAGGGTAAAACCGTAGCTGAGAAAAAGAAGAGACCAAGAACTGAAAGGAATATGCCTAAGACAATGCAGAAAAAGGTTGCCACGGGAAAGGAAAAAACTAAGCAAGCAAAATGAGAAAACAAAATTAGAGACAATGGAAACAAAACCAACAAAAACAAGAAAAATAGCAGATGAAGAAGACAAATCAAAGCAAGAAGAAGTGTCCCCTGAGACACTAGCTAGAGAAGCAGCAGTTGTTCTTGCTACACTTAGTACTCCAACCAAGCACAAAGGAAAAAGGAAGAGAAAACCATCTATGTACTTCAATGCTCGAAAGAGCACCAGAATAAAGATGGAGAAGCCTCAGCCACCTTCAAAGGAGCCCATCACCATTGAGGATGTCCCTATTGCAACAAAGGAGGAATCTCCCTCCAAGACTCCAATCACTTACGAAAGAGGAAGTCCTAAAACCTCTACTTGGAAAGAAGGATCAAACTAATGGACTCTAAAATAGTCCTATAGGAGGTGCAGACCTCTCTACAGGAGACATTGGCAAAGTTCTAAGAGACTGAAAAACTTGAAAAGAAGGCAAAGGAATAGACCAAAGAGGAAGACAAGGCAAAAGAGATACTAGAGCCTGGACCTCAACCTAACTTACGCTCTTACTACAACCTCCTAGAAGGGGGAAAAATCATCCCACAAAAGTTTGCAGCCCCTCTTTTATTTGAGCTAGAAAAGGAAAGAGTAAGGACCCATACATGGATGCAGATTGCAAAATCAAAAGGGGTGGAAGACATTGGGCACATGGAAAACAAATAGGGGGAAATGGGCAAAGAATTGAGCATGGTCAAGCATACAGAAAGCATCAGAAGAGCTCAATTAGAGGCAAAAAATGAAATGTTAAATAAGCAGCTGCAAGAAAGGGAACGTCAAGGAGGAAATGAGCTGTCAATCTTAAAAAGACAACAACAGGAAGAGGAACCCCAGGCAGATAGTGAGACATTAATAAGACAACAATAGGAAAGGGAATCCCAGAAAAAAAATGAGGTGTGATCTTGAGAAGGCAGCTACAGGAAAAGGAAGCCCAGTTAGCCTACATGGCTAGCTGGGCTATGGAGGCATTACAATGCAGGTAGCCAACCGAATCATATGCAGTTTACCTCAAGGATCAGTGGCTCCAATTTCAGATCAAGACACTGGCCTAGAGGGGCACAATACCTATTCAGGATTATGGCCAATTCATGCATCTGTGTGATCACAGTTCAGCTAAGGACAAAGCAAAGCTAGTAGAGCTTTACTTACACAACTTGGCCCTTCATGATATGAACCTATGGGATCCCAATGCTGCGTTGGGAGACTTGCAGCTGATGGCCATGGCATCTGTGATGAGTCATGAAGAGAAAAGGGTAGCAGAGATCTAGAAAATGATGGCAAAATAGCTAAGTGAACCTCTGATCATTAGAGTAGAACCAGCAGAACCCATGGCTCTCATCTATGCCCACCAACACCTTGCAGCTAATCCTCAAGTTGTCCCAGACTATGTTGATAAGCAAGCCTAGGCTATTTCACATTTCGAGGACATGGAGAGATTGTTTGGAGATGACTACATTCATGCCTGCATGAGAAGGTGGAACACATTGCCACATAGCCTAAGCATCAGGGAGTATCACTCCCCAAATAGGATGAGGGAAGCCATGAGGAGAGTGCCACGATATAAGCACTCTATGCAAAGCTTGAAAGCCAATTGGATTGGCCTCAAATTCAATCCTCCACTAGTGCTAGGATTGCTAAAAGGAGTAAAAGAAGAGGAAGAACAGAAACAGTGGGAAGAGGTGGATAGAAAGGTAGGTTTCCATGATAAAGTGGAAGATATCACATTAGAAGCATGGTATGTCAGGGAATCTGTCAGAGCCATCAAGGATGAAGAGTTATACTAGTTGCTCGAAGGATGAGCAATCCATTCAATAGGGGGGTGATGATGAGCCCCAGAAATGGGTAATTATATGGGCTCATGTTTCCTCTTAATTCGAATTAATCCACCATTCTCATTAGTTTATTGCATGCTTTTGAATATATTTGTGCTAATAGAGTGAATTGGGTTGGTCATTTTGCCATGTAGTCTAATGTGTGCCTTATGCAAATTTTTTGGTTAATTTTGGACAAAGTCAAGGGATTATGAGAAAATGGCAGCAAATACTCAAGGAAAATAGGAAAGAGGATTTGTAGAGGGGTGTCTCCTTCATTTATGACCACTTTCCTCGAATCCTCCATCAGCAACTCGGAGCACAAATCCACATTGATGCATCAAAAGGGGTAGCCAAGCAAGTCAAGAAGGACTGTTGTTTATCTCCTGTTCTGGGAAGCCAAGCACCTTGATTTTAGGACTGTTGTAGGACTCCATTTGTATAAATAAGGGGGCTTAGAGCCTTAGTAGTTTATCCAGTCATTAGTAGAATTTTCGCACTTTTGTGAAGCACTTGTTCAGCTTATTTTCGAGTTCCTTTTTTAGAAAAATTCATGTAATGTGACTATTATTTTTTATAATGAAGATGAAACAGTTTTTGAGCTAGCACTGATCTCTTTCAGAGGGATGAAGCTCTTAGGTTAGGGTCCAACCCAAGCTACCCAACACCTCTTGCTATGTACTTATATGTTTTTGCTTCTGTTCATGAGTTAATTTATGTTACATAGATTCATTTTACTTTGTTTAGATTAGGTTGATTTTGATGGTTTACATAGTTGTTTTTGTTTCAATTGCTCAAAGTAGGTTACTGCAGTGATAGAATAAGATTCAAAAAGGCCAATAGCAGGCCCTGATCTCCTTTCTCCCTTTCTAGGACTATGATTTGAGGTCAAAGCACTATTGCTGCCACCAAAAACAAAGTTTTGCTCTTCCATGCAACTTCTAGTGTGATGACTTGATTTGGAAAGATTGATATATTGGTTCAGATTCAGTTGCCTAGATCATTTCCTGTTATTTTAACGTAGATCTCTCTGCATGCTTTTCTATTCAAAGGTTATTGTTCAACATTTTCTGTTTGTAGGTCAAAACTTAGGTCAAGTTAGAGAAATTTTTGTTTTCATAATATAGTTAGTCCTTTCTTTGATCAATTTTTGTAAGTAGATGTGAAGATCTCTTGCAGGACACCTCAGCTCACCATACATCCATAAAACAGCTAGCACCAGCTCGCTTCTCATAGATTTCCCAAATCATTCGCAACATTTCACCAAGCTGCCCTAATTTTTGTGTTTTTCTCCATAAGCTTCCCTCTTTCCATTTGAACAAATCCAACCATCATGTTCTTTCTTGATCTTCCTTGAGAAGCTCCAGACACCACAACACCTTCATATAGCCTTCACTTACCCTTTTCCATCATTTTTCCACCTTCAAAACTCCAAAAATAGCTCTCAGCCTCCTCCTATAGATCCTCCTGTAGATGCCCTATAGCCTCCTATAGAATTCCTTGTAAATGGTTTTTCGAAAGCTGATTGCAATGGAAGTCTTCAGAAGCATACTAGGGGCTTCTTAGGACTTCTCCACACCTTCCTCCACCTCTGCAAAAGCCAACTGCATCTTCCTTCACCACCAAACCTATGCACAATCACAACCAGATAAATCACAAGCATAATAAATCCACATAAAAACACTCGAAAGAACAAAAAGATGTTTTCTTCTCATTTCTTTTCAGAAATAGATTGAATAAATGCAATTTACCTTTTCAGTAGTCAATGGCACTCATTTCATCATTTTCATCTCTTTTCCTACAAAAGTAAGGTTAGTAGGTAAATTAGGGTTTGCGTTACATTTCAATTTTCCTTCTCTTTCTTCAAGTAGAATAGTCCTTGTAGAGTTAGTTTTCTTTCATCATAGTTAAAAGCTTCTTCTGAGAATTCATAGAAGTTGGCTTAAGATCCTAGTGATGTTGCACCAGCTGACCAAGTGACAACCTGCAGTAAGAGCTAGTACTTGTGCATACATTATGGTCACTTCCAAGTTTGTTACGAATTACCGGGTTGATAAAAGTAAAGTAGGAAGCCCCAGGAGTTGTAGCATTATTGTTGCAAAACTGGTGCTCAACAAATAGGTCTCCTTTGAATTCATGAGAGGGGAATCTTGAAGTCCTCTCATCCCTATGTAGAAAGAAAGGGGACATAAAATATATATATGAAACATTAGAAGATATAATCTATGAAATGAAGTTAAGAAGGTCATATCACTTAGACCTTATTGAAGGTATCAAAAAATGAAGGAATATCTTCATGAGATCTCAATTGGGAGATCTGGGAAATATGATAAGAATATGATCATAATTGATATACTAATTGATAAGTAAGGTAACAAATGTCCATAGACAAGGAAGTTACCTCGAGTCAACTTGTGGTCTCTATGCTAGATAGGAAAAGAGAAGTTGAAAGTAAAAGTGTTGAAGGTAAAAGGACTCAAAAATTTGTAGAAAGTAAAAGGAAGTTTGGTCCTTAAATAAAGATAAACAATTCTATGGAAATATTATGAAAAGAAATCTCATATCACCTAAAAGATGGAGGAAGTTGAAAAGGGCCAAGAAAAAGAGGGAATAGCAGTTCTCTACCATGATTGAGATGGTATCCCTCACAAAAGGGTCATATCATAAGCTTATGTTATAGATATGACCATGATAACAATATGTATCGTAGCATCATGGAAGAATTAGAAACGAGAGCTCGTGACATCACCATGGGAATCATGAAGGACAAAATCCATGGAAATGAAACATGAAGGATATAGCTCTTGGGAATCTCATTGAAAATTGAAGGAAAGAAAGATGTCATCCATGACAAGGATCATCATACATCAAGGAAAAAGGAAACATCTTCTGGAGGGGGATATGCAAGATCCTCAAGGTTCTCTGATGGAGTCCTCATCGTAGGGTTCACTAATTTAGAGAAGAATTAAGTGTTTCATCAGACTTATGGAATTCATGGAATGATGGTGTGATGGCATGAGTGGGTCTAGCCACAAAAAAGACATTATATGGAAGATTTCCTTACGTTAGAACCAATTAAGAGGGCCTACCTCTTAGTACACTATCTGTTTGACGACAATATTACTTCCTTGCTCTAGCTATCTTTTGTTTCTCCTTGCGAACACCTGAAAGAAGTAGACAACAATAGACAACAACCGTGATAATATACAAATTGTATTCAACCTACTTAACAAGCCAAGAAACATTAAGCCATAAACATGTGAAATGATATCTTATGTAGGAAATCAATCGATAGTTGTATCTTTATTAAATCAAGAAGAGATTACAACTGACGCCTTGACGTTTTTGTTCTCCCCTAAAAAATTTGTGTTCCCACACATTTCTACTAGCATTCCATGGATGTCCTCAACAATGATAGTCTCAGGGCTCTTCCCTTTAGGCTTCATACCAAACCATCTCACAATTCTCCCTTAAACACAAACTAGAGAGCTTCCAAGAAAAACTTAATTAGCATTAACACACACACACACACTAACACTAACTTGTGCTTGGGAAAAGTGGAGGTTTATATATATTGAATGGATGGGAGATGGTTCCTCTTCTCATTGGAGAAGGTCTTATTTCTTGAGGTAGTTCCATCCTAATAAGGGAAAGGAACCTGATCTGACTTCCTCGACTCCATCCGGCCTAACCATTTACCAAACTTCCGTTACGAAGCTTCTAGAGATGGAAGCTTCGGTTCCATATTAAAAAAACTTTCCAAAAGAGGATCGGCATGACTGATAAAGGGCTCAGTTGATCCAATCGGTGCTAGGGACAATTGTAAGCCCTGCATATCGGCATGAGGAGGAAATGGGTCAGTAGCATCAATCTTGTAAACTAGGATAAACAAAAGAGTTTTGGGAAACGATGCAAAAGGGAATTATTCTGCTCACAAAGAGTGACATAATGGGAGGTTCTTCATGATGGGAAAGCATGAAGGGTTCACTGTAGAGGTACTCTAGGATCAAGAAACGGGGATTATAGGGATAGTGACAAAATGTTGTGTAACAGATGCCCCCTAAAGCGTGAAGGCCGAACTAGAGTGAGGAGTGAAATGCTTTATAACTCAGTGTAGGGAACCGAAGTCTGTCGATGGATAACCTACAAGCAAGTACATATACATATACATTACTAAAAACTATGTCAAATGATACATGAATCATGGTATGGATGCAGCCATCCAAAGAATGATCATGTAAATGGACCCAGGCATGGACACAGCAATCTGATGGAAAGGATCATATGAAACCAAGGTATGGTCACACCCATCCAATAATGAGAAGGATCACATATGAAAACCCATGGTATGGTCACATCCATCCATAAAAAGAGACATGTATATCAACATGATCATGTCACATCGCCTTGCAACCTGGAATTTTGTAATCTGAGCCCAAGGTCTTGTGCTCCAACACAACCCGATCAAAGTACAGATTCTAACATGTGAATAGATGTGTTGACATCAAACATGCTAGAAAATTGCTTGATTACCAGTCAATGATGTAAATTGTTAACAAGCGCAATAGAAACCACCAATAATGACAATGGTTCTCAATACTAGAAGCACAATGCACGGAATGTGAATGAAGGAACTAAAGTTGAACACCAGTGAAATCACCTGATCGAAAGCTAGTGATGTGAACTTATCATTGAATGCGAAGAACTTTTCGTTAGGGCATGAAAGCATTAAGGTACTTGAAGGGAGTCTCTCAACCAACTTCCTAGATAATGAGTTGAAGTCGATAGGAAGTGACAGTGTCGAAGGAGGGCCATGATGTATCCCACATCAATGACACGAAACAAATGGATGCAAATGATTTTGGATGATACAGAGAATCAAAGGTAAGGGTAACTGCAGAAGGACAACTCTTGAACATATTGGTGACGCGATTACAGAATTTGGCAGCTTTTGGATCCATAGGATCAATGGTCATGATAATGTGGAAGATATCAAATGGAGGGAAAAAATCAGTGGCCCAAACTAGGAAGGTCAATGATGGAAAGGAGGATATCCCAACCCGAAACGAAGCAAAAAGTGTCATGTTCAAGATTGAGTTGCCAACACAATTGATTCAATTTCCAAATTCCCCCCCACCATTTCTGGTAGGTACTCTAATTTATGGTATCATTGCCTTACGAAGTCCATTCATGCGATTATTTACAAAGTCCATTCAAGAATTCTTCAGAGTTCAAAGTTCAAACAATTAAAATGTAGCCTAAAGAAGCTCAGATTTGAAAAGGAGATAACCCAAAGATGTAGAGTATATATCTCACATTTATATATCCTAATTTCCATACATTGAAATGACACTTTTTAGCATACTATTGTGAATTCAGCCCAAAATGCTAGAAAAAAATATTGATGGTTATTTTGCCAATATAGAAGTTTTATACATGCATTTATTTAAACAGTTAGCTTGGAATATCAAACATATATAAGGATGCACATAATACGTTGCATATTTAGTGCTGGTGTGTGAACTTTAGACAACGAAGTCCAACATTTAACAGTTTGGCTACAATATGCACTAGCCGAATAGGTGAACAATAGTATTGTAGGTATGTGTTATGAATATATGTATTATAGGACAATAAGATTATGGTTGGAACAGTCATGTCCAACCCTTCCAAGTTTACCTATAATTTTCACTGATCTAATAGGTGAACAATAGAACTGTAAGTGTGCATTCTGCATCACTTACCTAAATCCAACACGTTCAACATAGAAATTTCAAAGAATATGTCCAGAACTGGTAGGTAATTTTCAAAATGAAAGAGTTGGCTTGATTGTTTCTGGAGAAGACTAGATTCTTACATTGTTCAATGTAAATTCATGACACTTTCCCAAACTTAGGTAGAACAAAAAGGAACCAAGCTAGAAAGTTATTTAAAGAATCCTTACTTAGCTAGCGTAAAATGTTAGCCCTTTTTTGTCAAAAAGCATAAATGCAGAAACTTTAAGAAATTCAATGAAGAGACTATAGAAATGTTCTTATCAAACCACTAACATAAACAAAGCTAAGAAATATTGCTCTGTAAAAGAGATATTCATGGTCAAATTAAAAAGAAAGTGACATTTTAGCATAATTAATGCACTAATGCTCATGTCGTAGTGTTCCAGGGAATGCTAGGGACTACAGGGAGTGCTCATGTACCTCTAGAGAAGAGGTGGGGAGACATCGAGCTATAGATAAGAGGACAACAGGCGATGAGGGTTAGGATCGTTGAAATACCCAACATCCTGGATTATACCTTGCTATGGAAGCCTCGAAGAGAGAGTAGCAAGACTAGTGGATGTGGGTAGAGACGAATGCTGATGAAGTGCGGAGAATGCTACAGTTCAGGAGTCCCTGGGCAGTGCGAGGCTAGTAAAATACAAAATTGCAAAAGGCACAGGAGTGTTGCATCAGTGTAGGATGGCACAAAGAAGTGTGCAATGGTGCGAGATGCAGGGAGTTGTTGCAACAACACAGAGCTCAATAGAGTGGTCACTTGTTAGTAGCAGAGAGAGCTTCAACATCGGGAGTGTTTCTAGCCTGACAGGGATGTCAGAAGTTGGGGGGATCAATTACTTACTTATCAGTAACTGATTTGTAGTGTAGTAGCAGTTAGTAGTAGCACGATGCAGCATGGTGAGAGGGGGTTGCAGTGCAGATGCAGTGTTGGGAGGATGGACCAGCAATAGCATGGATGCAGAGGGAGCTTTCATATGGATGTAGCAGTGGCAGTGGCAGGGCCATGGGCAATAGTACAAGATGCAAAAGTCTGGAGGATGTTGGGTGGGGAGGCCTAGCATCAACACAGGTACTAATGCCTGATAATCAGTGTAATGCTCAGTGAGGAGTATTACTAGAGCACAAAATGTTGTGTAACAGATGCCCCCTAAAGCGTGAAGGCCGAACTAGAGTGAGGGGTGAAATGCTTTATAACTCAGTGTGGGGAACTGGAGTCTACCGGTGGATAACCTGCAAGCAAGTACATATACATATACATTACTAAAAACTATGTCAAATAATACATGAATCGTGGTATGGATGCAGCCACCAAAGGAATGATCATGTAAATGGACCCAGACATGGACACAATCATCTAATGAAAAGGATCATAATGAAACCAAGGTATGGTTGTAGCCATCCAATAATGAGAAGGATCACATAAGAAAACCCATGGTATGGTTGCATCCATCCATAAAAAGAGACATGTATATCAACTAATTGTGTCACATCACCTTGCAACGTGGGATTTTGTAATCTAAGCCCAGGATCGTGTGCTCCAAAATGACCCAATCAAAGTAAAAATTCTAACATGTGAATAGATGGGTTGACGTCGAACATGCTAGAAAATTACTCGATTACCAGTCAATGATGTAAATTGTTAACAAGCGTGATAGAAACGACCAATAGTGACAATGGTTCTCAATACTAGAAGCACAATGCATGGAATGTGAATGAAGGAACTAAATTCAAACACCCTTGAAATCACCTAATCGAAAGCTAGTGATCTGAACTTATCATCGAATGTGAAGATCTTTTCGTTAGGGCATGAAAGCTCCAAGGTACTGGAAGGGAGTCTCTCGACCAACTTCCTGGATAATGAGTTGAAGTCGACAGAAAGTGACTGTGTTGAAGGAGGTCCATGATGTATCCCACATCAATGACACGAAACAAACGGATGCAATTGATTTTGGATGATACAGAGAATCAGAGGTAAGGGTAACTGTAGAAGGACAACTCTTAAACATATCAGTGACATGATTACGGAATTTGGTAGCTGTTGGATCCATAGAATCAGTGGTCATGATGATGTGGAAGATATCAAATGGAGGGAAAAAATTAGTGGCCCAACCAAGGAAGGTCAATGATGGAAAGGAGGATATCCCAACCTGAAACAAAGCAGAAAGTGTCATGTTCAAGAGTGAGTTGCCGACATGAATGATTGAATTTCCAAATTTCCCCCCACCATTTCTGGCAAGTAACCCAATTTTTTTTATCCCAAGCTTGAAGGGGATAGCATATGTTTTCCCTATAAGTTCATCCTTCAGGCGAACCCAAACTAGTATGTTTAATGAGCCCTAGGAAGGATAAGCTCACGTTTTTCATGGCGATAAATCCAATGTCGTTTAATGTTTTAACGAGTCTGAAAAAGGTGCAACTCGGTGTCTTTTGTATGTTTAGAGAGTTTGAAAAGGACATGGAAAAGAAAACTCCACATGGTCCCTTTTTGTACATTTGTGTCTCTCGAGCTCAAAAAGGTAGAAAACGATACTCGAGATAACTACTTGACCATTTCTGTCGAGTACCTTTTTCATAAATAGTTTATCCCATCCTGAAAAAGGGGAAAATGTATATTGGTTAAACGATGTTTCACATCTGTTAACAAGTTCAAAATTATAAGATCTCGGAAATCTTTTCATGTTTAAAGGGCCGAAAAAGAGCTTAAAAGTGAACCCCCCATTTTATTATCTTTTACGAGTCAAAAGGAAAAAAGACTTCGCAATCTTTTCATTCGAGTTTCATGAGTCAAGAAAAGAGTTGAAATGTGACTCAATACCATCATCAAAAGTCTATGACCTATCATTGCACAAAAAGGTAAATGCATTATCCAGATCTTGAGGAAAAATAATTTAAAAATACATAAAAGCCATAATATTTCATGGAAAAATGAATAAAAATAGGGAAACGTAATTATTTTTTACCATTTACCATTTTACCTTTGTGTGGAGAGATTTTAACCCACTTTTCCCCTAATTTTTCCTAAGAAGATCTCAGGTGATCTGGGAGGTCATTCATCGAGCCATCAGTTGTAGGTAAGAGCCAAGACCTTAAGCTCCATTTTCATACTGGTTTTTCCTGTTTTTATCCATCTTTTGGATTTCTAAGGTAGGTTTTAACGAACAAAAATTGCCCTCTGTCGACGCAAATTTCGAGCATGATATGGTTCAATTGAGGGCGGCAAAAACTGCCAACCGCG
Source organism: Pinus taeda (assembly GCA_000404065.3). Lineage (NCBI taxonomy): Eukaryota > Viridiplantae > Streptophyta > Pinopsida > Pinales > Pinaceae > Pinus > Pinus taeda. The sequence goes on along the minus strand of APFE031229136.1, from coordinate 247,767 downwards.
TCGTCAGTGCTACTATTTTTAAAACAGGTGCGTCGATTCCATGAACAAAGAAAAATGGATGTTTTCTCTTTAATTCATTGTTTAAACCCAAATTTCTCTGTCAAAAAATGATCATTGACCTGATTGAATGGTTATTGTAGGAAGAAAATCATTGAAAATGGTGGGTTGGAAAGAAATAGAGCATGAGGATATCGATACCCAATCCACTGTTAATCCAAATTTCTTGGAGGCTTTGTTGAACTATGGGTTCCTCAATTTCTTTCTCACACCAGGGCTACGGGCTCAACCTGAGGTGCTACAGTACCAAATTAGTCTCTGGGACATAAATCGGAAAATTTTTATCATTGGTGACCAAGAGCTAGAGTTGGAGACTTCAGATATTTATTTCATCACATGTTGTCCTGGATAGGGGGACTAGTCAACCTATATGGGTTGAGGCCAATTGGGGCAAGCGTTTCCATTACTTTCCGAACATTGCCCACAAGCCCTCAAATTCAAAAGTGGCAATATTGAGATCGTCATTGTTCGGGATCTTGTATTGAGAGTGTTATTTTTGACCATCAATAGAGTGGCTGGGTCCCAAGCGCCACATGAGACTAATAAATCAAAGTTCTTGTATGCTATCGAGTGCACAACATCCACTTTCTTTAACTGGACAGAATCTATGAAATTCAACATGAGGTGCCAGTTGTCGAAAGCTATGGAGGGAAAACTGAAGAAGTTTTGCTTCGGGTCTGTGTTAGTGACCTTCTTCTTGGACTGGTTTCCATTGTTCCAATACCAGCTGACCGAGGTGGATCCACTAATGCCATGAGACCCACGGATGGTTTGTTGGAGCAAGTTGATGCCCAAGGTTACGGGGCACAAACAAATGTCCTACAAGCATGCCTTTTTCTCATGGCTATGACAGAAGCTGATCATAGTGGAGGATTGGCCATACAGTGGTACAAACTTCCATGGGGATCTGGATATACTGCTCTGAGAAGGAGAGGATTTTGATGATGGAGGTAAAAACGAACAAGTTTTTATTTTTTTATGTTTTTATTGTTTTAGAAATATATGTGTTCATGACAATTCGATTTTATGAATGTAGATGTTGGACTAGAACACCTTATCAGGATGTCCCCAATCACCAAGAGCGTCGCTCGGCAGTTTGATGTCACTCCTTATCAAGATGGGAGTGACAACGAGGAGGAGATTGTGCAAAATCTCGAGGGTTTGACCCATGCACTACAAGGAAAAAGGATATTAGTGAGGGGTGAAAAATATCACCATACGCTCATTAGTGATAGTCAAAAGAGACTTTGCCACCAAAAAATGAACGTCACCAAAGGTGGCGGTGGCAAAAGTATAGGTGTTGTAGTGACATTCAAAGTTTATCACCAATAATGATTTAAAATGACGGATAGTGACGATCACCATTTCTTATGAGCAATGGTGACGATCCATAGACTCCGTCACCAAAAATTGAACGTCACCAAAGGTGGCGTCGCCAAAAGTATAGATGTTGTAGTGACATTCAAATTCCATCACCAATGATGATTTACAATGTTGGATAGCCATCTTCACGAAAAACTAAACGTCACCAAAGGTGGCGTCGCCAAAATTATAGGTGTTATGGTGACATTCAAGGTTCGTCATGAGTATTGATTATAATGATGGATACTAATTGTCACCATTTCATATGAACAACAACAATTTATTGTGATGGATCTTTCATGGCCCTCACTATTGGTGCATATATATGGTGACATTCATTGACCATTACCAAAAGCCACAATTTCCATAAGTATAGGTGTTGTGGTGACATTCAAGGTTCATCACTAGTAATGACTATAATGATGCACATCGACCGTCACCATTTCATATAAATAACAGTGACTTATGGTTACGGACCTTTGAGGTTCGTCACTATTGATGCTTATATATGGTGGAGTTCTTTGACAATCATCATTTCATATTTTGGTGAGGGTCAAAAAATGTCACCAAAGCTCATTGGTGATGGTCAAAAGAGCCTCTGTTACCAAAAAATGATCATCGCCATTCCATATGGATGCCAAGGCATGTGGAATCAAACCACCAACCTCCTGCTTGTAAAGCAGGTGCTCTCTCATTGAGCAGGCATCCTTTAAATAATTAGACTTCTAAAAATTAGATCTTGAAACTTCATAAATTGTAAATTCTACAAGTTTCAGTAAATTAAAGTCTCAACAATATTTTACTAAACAAGCAAAGAAACATTGAAGTTGCAGATCTCTACCTAATGGTTATGGGAGTTATGAAAAGTGGGTGGAGGGAAAATTAATTATGTATAAGAGAATCAATATGTTCAATTGAATACTCAATTAGAAGTGAAACTCTGAAGACATTTATAATCTATAAATGACCTATAACTAGCAAAAGCACTAAATATTGCAAAAGAAATGTCATAAGTGGATAGCATATGGAAGAAGAACATTGATGAAGATAGATGCAATATGTTATAGGTTGAGTGAAAGAAAAAACTCAATGTTGTTGTTGTTTAGTGTTTAGATATCTGAATGATATCTAAACTTTTGTGCAAATGTAACACCGATCTCTGAATGATATATATATATATATATATATATATATAATATATAATATATATATATATATTATTATAATATATATATATATATATATATATATATATTATATATATATATATATATATATATATATATATATATATATATATATATAATATATATATATATATATATATATAATATATATATACATCCCCTTTACATAAACCAACATGCAATTTGGAATTTCACAAGTCCCCACTCAAAACATGACAACAACCAACAAACAAAAGAAATTGACTGGACATAAAACAATAGCTTTACCTTCATTCCTGATTTGCTTCTGCTTATTTGAATTTGACTCATGACATTCTTTATCTGACAAAGAATCAAAATCATCACTAGTATTAAATTCATCAAACACGGACTTTGGGTATCCCACTCACATCTGTGTTTTTGTTGCCATGCCTGAAAACCATGGAGTTTCCTGTCGATAGTATAATAATAAGTGTGTGTGCTACTCAAAAACACATTTCTTATTAACCATTGTTACCTGACAAAAACCAAAGTAAAAACACAATATCAGCGTACAAAAAATCCCCTACCGAAATATAATCATAACTTAGCAAAGAAGTATAAAAGATGTTCCTAATCATTAAACTTTGTATTTCAAAATATTGTTTCTTTAGATTTAAAATCGACTATGTTGTACAATGCTTATATCTGTTTATCTAGGCAATTATATCATAGCATATGTCACACAGTAGCAATATACAATACCTAAAGTAAAAAGACAAATTTGCTCAAGAAAATAGATTTAGAAAAGAGCTTTGAAAACTATAAGTTTGTCATCAAAAATTTAATTAATTTAACAACAAACTAGTTGGAGTTTGAAAATCAAAATCACTCATTGGAAACGAATAGGAAAATGACCAAAGTCGCTATTCATACAAATAAAGCTAGTCATTATTGCCATTGTAGATAACGAAAATTTCTGCAGTGGTCTAATAGTTAGAGCTTATTTTCCAGGAAGACTCATCAATACCATCATTATTTTTCCACGGTCTGTTGTGTCTCTAGATCTAGATCAGATAGCTTGCCATTCTCAAGTTCTACCTTTCAAGGACTGATTTCTGGCTCACCCTTTAAAACACAATTCTACTGCTCCATTTTATTTTGTTTTGTCAAGAGAATTGGTAGGACCTTCCCATCCTCTGTTTTACATCATCAATAACCATCCATCAATGATACAAAGAATAACATATACGCAACAAAGGCCAAATATGTGCTTGTTGTATACCTATGTTTTAAGACTCATCTGACCTTACTAGTGCAAAGAGCTCACCCTAAAAAATAACATCTATGTGGAATTTACAAAAAAAAATTGAATCAAGCTCCAAGTAAACAAATCAAAATATGAACATCCTTTTAATTAGTAAAATATCTTACTTAAAATAAAAGTGGCCTAGAATTGAATGTTATATCAACCATGTCAAGTAACTAACATTGGATGAGAAATACAAGCCATGCATATTGGATTAGTGAAATAATTGATCTAGTAAATCTCAAAAACAGATGACTTATAGCTAAGAAATGTGAATAAATGACTTAGAACTAAGACATGAGGTTGCCCTTTCAAGCCTATCGTTAAATAACTCTTCTTTATGTCACTTACCATTAAACGTTTTTTGATACCAGGTGGAAGTGGTATTGTAACATTAACCTCTGATAGTCTGTGTCCACGACTACTTCTGAAGATTCACTCCATTACTATCATTTGGGGCTAGATAAGATACACGCAAAAACCATCAACATGAAAATGAAATCTACATCCTTGTAAAAAAATGGGTGGGAAAAAAAATCCACAAATTGAAACAGACTATAGGATACCTCATTCCTGCAACATGATTATCTTTTCATGAATAATAAAAAATAAATCAGGAGAAATGTAATTTTGGCCACATTTTGACAATGAAATCTTTTGCATATTGTATGAACAATTGATGAAAAAAGTCGGCTAAAGCTTGTCAGCATCAAGATTATAGTAAAACATAAAGGAACCACTCCAACACATATATAATCCTAAACATAAGTATCTATACATATAAGTGTTTATTTAGGACATTGTATTTTGTCAAAATATGGAAGTCAAATCTTTGAAATAACATAATTTATGGTACCACTACCTTACGAAGTCCATTCATTCGAGCATTTACAAAGTCCATTCAAGAATTTCTTCAAAGTTCAAAGTTCAAACAATTAAAATGTAGCCTAAAGAAGCTCAGATTTGAAAAGGAGATATCCCAAAGATGTAGAGTATATATCTCACATTTATATATCCTAATTTCCATACATTGAAATGACACTTTTTAGCATACTATTGTGAATTCAGCCCAAAATGCTAGAAAAAAATATTGATGGTTATTTTGCCAATATAGAAGTTTTATACATGCATTTATTTAAACAGTTAGCTTGGAATATCAAACATATCTAAGGATGCACATAATACATTGCATATTTAGTGTTTGTGTGTGAACTTTAGACAACGAAGTCCAACATTTAACAGTTTGGCTACAATATGCACTAGCCGAATAGGTGAACAATAGTATTGTAGGTATGTGTTATGGATATATGTATTGCACGCCAATAATATTACGGTTGGAACAATCATTTCCATCCCTTCCAAGTTTACCTATAATTTTCATTGATCTAATAGGTGAATAATAGAACTGTAAGTGTGCATTCTGTAGCACTTACCTAAATCCAACATGTTCAGCATCAAAATTTCAAAGAATATGTCCAGAACTGGTAGGTAATTTTCAAAATGAAAGAGTTGGCTTGATTTTTTCTGGAGAAGACTAGATTCTTACATTGTTCAATGTAAATTCATGACACTTTTCCAGGCTTGGATGGAACAAAAAGGAACTAAGCTAGAAGGTTATTTAAAGAATCCTTACTTAGCCAGGGTAAAATGTTAGCCCCTTTTTTTCAAAAATCATAAATGCAGAAACTTTAAGAAATTCAGTGCAGAGACTATAGAAATGTTCTTATCAAACCACTAACATAAACTGAGCTAAGAAATATTGCTCTGTAAAAGAGATATTCATGGTTAAATTAAAAATAAAGTGACATTTTAGCATAGTTAATGCACTAATGCTCATGTCGTAGTGTTCCAAGGAATGCTAGGGACTACAGGGAGTGCTCATGTACCTCTAGAGAAGAGGTGGGGAGACATCGAGCTATAGTCAAGAGGACCACAGACAATGAGGGGTAGGATCTATGAAGTACCCAACATCCTAGATTATACCTTGCTACAGGAGCCCCGAAGAGAGAGTAGCAAAAAAAGTGGATGTGGTTAAAGACGAATGCAGATGAAGCGCGGAAAATTCTATAGTTTAGGAGTCCCCGAGCAGTTCGAGGCTAGTAAGCTACAAAAGTGCGAAAGGCATGGGAGTGTTGCATCAGTGCAGGATGGCACAAAGAAGTGTGCAATGGTGCTAGAAGCAAGGATTTGTTGCAACAACGCAGAGGTCAATAGAGGGGGCACTTGTTAGTAGCAGAGATAGGTTCAACATCAAGAGTGTTTCTAGCCTAAAATGGATGTCAGAAGTTGGGGGGATCAATTACTTACTTCTCACTAATTGATTTGTAGTGCAGTAGGAGTTAACAGTAGCATAATGTAGCATGGTGAGAGGGGGTTGCAGTACAGATGCAGTGTTGGGAGGATGGACCAGCAGCAACATGGATGCAGAGGGAGTTGTCATACAAATGCAACAATGGCAGTGACAGGGCCATGGGTAGTAGTACAGGATGCAAAAGTTTAGAGGATGTTGGGTGGGGAGGCCTAGCATCAACACAAGTACCGATGCCCGATAATCAGTGTAATTCTCAGTGAGGAGTATTACTAGAGCACAAAATGTTGTTTAACAAATGCCCCCTAAAGCATGAATGTTGAACTAGAGTGAGGGGTGAAATGTTTTATAACTCAATGCGAGGAACCAGGGTCTACCAGTGGATAACCTAAAAACAAGTACATATACATATACATTACTGAAAACTATGTCAAATGATACATGAATCGTGGTATGGATGCAGCCATCCAAAGAATGATCATCTAAATGGACCCAGGCATGGATACAGCCATCTGATGGAAAGGACCATAATGAAACCAAGGTATGGTCACAACCATCCAATAATGAGAAGGATCACATACGAAAACCCATGGTATGGTCGCATCCATCCATAAAAAGCGACATCTATATCAACATGATCATGTCACATCGCCTTGCAACCTGGAATTTTGTAATCTAAGCCCAGGGTCTTGTGCTCCAACACGACCTGATCAAAGTATAGATTCTAACATATGAATAGATGTGTTGACGTCAAACATGCTAGGAAATCTCTTGATTACGAGTCAATGATGTAAAATGTTAAGAAGCGCAATAGAAACCAGCAATAATGACAATGGTTCTCAATACTAGAAGCACAATGCACAAAATGTGAATGAAGGAACTAAAGTCGAACACCCATGAAATCACCTAATCGAAAGTTATTGATGTGAACTTATCATCAAATGCGAAGAACTTTTCATTAGGGCATGAAAGCTCCAAGGTATTGGAAGGGAGTCTCTCGACCAACTTCCTGGATAATGAGTTGAAGTCGACAGGAAGTGACCGTGTCGAAGGAGGGCCATGATGTATCCCACATCAATGACACGAAACAAATAGATGCAAATGATTTTGGATGATACAAAGAATCAGAGGTAAGGGTAATTGGAGAAGGAGAACTCTTGAACATATCAGTGACACGATTATGGAATTTGGCAGCTGTTAGATCCATAGGATCAGCGGTCATGATGATGTGGAAGATATCAAATGGAGGGAAAAAAATAGTGGCCCAACCTAGGAAGGTCACTGATGGAAATGAGGATATCCCAACCCGAAACGAAGCAGAAAGTGTCATGTTCAAGAGTGAGCTGCCGACATGACTGATTGAATTTCAAAATTTTCCCTATAGGTTTTAACCCCGTACGGAATTACCTACATGAATTCTAAAAAATAGAAAATAAACAATGTGAGAACATAACACATAAAACACATATACACAGATATTTTCCCCTGGATCCCAAAACCGGGACTACCTGCTTGATTTTTCTTTATGTTCCTTTCAATATTACAACACATATTTATACATTCCGAAGCATCCAATACCATGGACTGAAAACCATCGCATCCAATACCATGGATTGGAAACCATCGCATCCAATACCATGGACTAAAAAACCATCGTGTCCAATACAATGGACCAAAAAACCATTGTCTCCAAAAACCATGTGCAAAAATCATGCACAAAACCATAGTTGGGTCCGCCCAACCTAACATAGGGTCCAAAACCAAAATTTTCTGGGGTGCTGCCCTGGACCCCATAAAGTGGGGTTACGGGTGCCCTTTAAACCCCCTAGTAACTACGTGGAAAGAATATAACACAACCCAACATTCTCCCACTTTTTGTTTTCTTTCCAAAGGGGGCCACAAGAGAGCTTAGTCATTTTCCCAGCCCTGAAATGCCCATTGTCTCTCTACACCAAGAGAACTTCTCAGAGCTCACTGTTTTTGTCAATGCATCTACAGTTTTCTTCAAACTGTCCACCTTTACTAGCAACACCTTTTTGTCTTCTATCATATCCCTCACAAAGTGATACTGAACATCAATGTGCTTTGTCTTTGAATGATATGCAAGGTTCTTTGCCAAGAAAATAGCACTTTGGATGTCACAGTCTATCCTTATAGCTTCATGTACTAACCCCATACTTGAACACAATCTATGCAACCAAACTACTTCCTTGCTTGCATGAGTGGCTATCATGCATTTTGCCTCTGTAGTTGATAGTGCCACTACAGATTGTTTCTTACTCATCCAACTAACTGCACCTCTAAATAGGTTAAACACATACCCACTTCTAGATCTTCTCTGATCCAGATCTCCAGCCCAGTCTGCATCAACAAAGCCATGAATATCCAACACTCTGTCCAATCCTG